>JARFJB010001149.1:1502500-1737500 GCA_036346205.1 Vesta saturnalis | reverse complement strand
GGAAACTTTTCGGATGAAATACATGTCCAAAACAACGTTATCTAAGTTTGACATTGAAGAGATCCAAAAGCTTACATTTATCACCACCAGAGGGCGAGTGACCTTGAATTGGTCCAGAACCGGCCCCTAATCACTACTGTGGTTATTCAAAAGAATAACCACACATCCGAAAGATCAGCTTATACTAGCCACATTTTATCCAAAGGTCACCCCTTTGATTCAAAAAACTTTAAAGTTTTGCGTACAGTACTCGCCAAAATAAACAGTACCGAAAACAACTTTATTAATTTTTTTTATTTTCGTGATTTACATGTTCAAAATGGATACTATTACGGCCTAAACAGGCTTAAACAAGTTAGCTTGTAAGACAAGTAAAGGCCTTCTGCACTTGTCCCTGGACCTTCACCCCCTGTTTGTAAATTTGCATTTGTATTCTAATAGAGGCCCTAATGCTAACTTGTTTGTTCTAGGGTCGTCGCCCCTTGCCAGGACATTGCCCCTAGGCGGGAAATTTGAAATTATATTCTAATAAGAGGGCTTAACGCAATCGTGCAAGACAGGTATAGGACGCCGGAACTTATTCTCGGGTCTTCGTCCCTTTGTCAAAAAGACAAAAATTAAACAAATCAGCCGAAGCCTATCAGACCAGACCAAACATTCTCGAGCAAATAAAACAGGTCAATTAGCCAAACTATAGCCATAGCAGCCAAATCAATCAATCTTGATCAAATTACAGTCCCTTGAGCATAGAAGGATGGTTTCAGTTCTTTTTTTGTATTATCGTTATTACAACGGCTATTGTACTGCTGAATTATATTCTTTGATACCATCTCGGGCTATATTTGCGAGAAACACTCGGTTCGCTCATTCACATCATCCGTATGCAGTACAAATCTCCACTTGTCATACCAAACGGTCGCAATCCACATTCTTCTACACGGCTTCTAAACTCTGGAATGATCTCCCTAGTTCCTGGTTTCCTCTCACTTATGCTAACAAAACTCAGTGTTGCATTGTGTCCGCCAAAAAAGATTGATCATTTCCTGTTATAAGTATGAATGGCTCAGTTCATAAGTTTTCAGACTATTACTCTGTTGGGTATGACTGTATCTTCAAATCTCTCATGGATTGACCATCTTCTGTCAGCTACCAAAACAGCTGCTCGTAAAATAGGCTTTTTGTACATATCTAAGCAGTACTTTACCTCTCGACAACACCTTCTGGTGTATAACGCCCAAATTCGGCCTCATCTGGAATATAATTCTCACCTCTGGGTTAGTGCTGCCCAATACGCTCGCGATATCGTTGGTCGTATTCAAAAGAGAGCGATTAGGCTTATAAATGACCCGTCCTTTACTTCTCACATACAGTCCCTTGAGCATAGAAGCATGGTTTCAGTTCTTTTTTTGTATTATCGCTATTACAACGGCCATTGTTCTGCTGAATTATATTCTTTGATACCATCTCGGGCTATATTTTCGAGAAACACTCGGTTCGCTCACACCTACACATGTCGCACCAAACGGGTGCAATCCACATTTTTCTACACGGCTTCTAAACTCTGGAATGATCTCCCTAGTTCCTGTTTTCCTCTCACTTATGATAGAAAATTTAAGCTGTTCATAGCTATTTATTGACAATTCGTTATCCCTCTATCCATCCTCCTAAGTGTTCCTGAGTGCTTTAGCACGATAGGCCAAATTTAGGCTGTTCAGGTCCACAATCATAAAAAAAATAAGAAGCTGTGCTAACAATATACAACCTTCAGTAAGTTTACTGTATACAGAGAGCATAAGAATACAGGTCTGGCGTAACTTACAACTTAAAATCAATCACAATTCAAGAATACGTGAGAAGGAAAAGTCGTAGAAAATAGACAAATGAGAGGAGTCAAAAGGAGAGCGGAGAGAGAGAGGAGGAGGTGGAGAGGGAGAGGGAGAGGGAGAGGAGAGGAGAGGGAGAGGGAGAGGGAGAGGGAGAGGAGAGGGAGAGGAGAGGGAGAGGGAGAGGGAGAGGAGAGGAGAGGGAGAGGGAGAGGGAGAGGGAGAGGGAGAGGGAGAGGGAGAGGGAGGAGGGAGAGAGGAGAGGGGAGAGGAGAGAGGGAGAGGAGAGGAGAGGGAGAGAGGGAGAGGGAGAGGGAGAGGAGAGGGAGAGGAGAGAGGGAGAGGGAGAGGGAGAGGGAGAGGGAGAGGGAGAGGAGAGAGAGGAGAGGGAGAGGAGAGAGGAGAGGGAGAGGAGAGGAGAGGGAGGGAGGGAGAGGGAGAGGAGAGGAGAGGGAGAGGGAGGGAGGGAGAGGGAGAGGGAGAGGAGAGGGAGAGGGAGAGGGAGGGAGAGGAGAGGGAGAGGGAGAGGAGAGGGAGAGGGAGGAGGGAGAGGGAGAGGGAAGTCCAACTTTTCGCGTAATCAGCTAATTAGGGTTTTTGGATGGACTTAAATGATGAAAGGTTCTTATTGTGGTTACATAATTGGTGAAATTCTGAAAATAATTACTTTACGCTACTAATTACCGGAGGAGTACTTTATATTATTCAATTATAAACAAGCCGCCGAAATTGAGTGTTCTGTCAGTGTGACCGTGTCAATGCGTTCTCCCAATGCGATTATCAGCAGCAACCACGGTAAGTCATCGTTTTTTATTCTAACCCTAATACATATTTTATTTACATTATGTAATTGCTAGAGCCCTGATATCAAGTTTGGTTATACTTATTGTTGCATAGCTATTTTTTTACTGCTTTGGATATTTTACGTAATTTTATCACTATATGCAAATCTCAGCAATAGTGTTACACGCTGATTTGACTGAAATTGTTGTTATTATGGTTGGCTAATGATAATACGTTGGGTAAAATAAAAACACAGAGTTGTTTTACGCAATGAAGCCGGTGTTAGCTTCAAATCACATGTGTATTACCAAAACTGTAAATGAACTTGGTTATTTTCTCCTGGGGAGTTTAATCGTTTTCAAAACGAGATAGTACGGTCAAACCTGCTTATAAGGTCTAGGGCCTTTTTCGAATTTTCGTATTTTCGAATTTGAGTGATATTCTTGTTATTATTATGACTGTCTAATGATAATGACAAGCGTAGTGTAAAATAAAACACAGGGCTACCTTATGAAATGAAATCGGTGTTAGTTTCAAATCATTATCAAAATTGAAAATGGAGGTTAGTTTGTTTATTTGAACTCGGGAATTTATCCATTTTCAAAGCAAAATACTGCGTTTAAGCTTGCTTATCAATCTAGGGCCTTTTGGCTGAGATATTTACGATGAGGCATTCCTTGTATGTAAAGTAATATAGTGATTTGATTCCGAGTTTGGTTATAACCTTAATTGTAAGGTATATTTATCAGTGTAATTGTGAAACGTATTTTTAGCATTGTATGCAAAACGAGGTAATAGTGTTACATGCTAATTTGGTGTTCGTATATTGACAGTAATTCCGAATGCTATCTCATGTATTTTTGAATTGTGATTGATTTTAACGATTTTTAGGTGACGCCAGACCTATATTTTTTAATTGTAAGCTGATTTTTGCAACCTGTAAGTTATGATTAGATTGATTTGGATTGAATTGCTTGAGATTGATTTGCGTATGATCGGTTGTTTTCCCACGCCTGTGCACTCACGTTTAGGAAGAGTACGAGCTCTGAGTGTCGTTTAGCCTTATCTTGAAAGTAAGCGGACGCTTATAGGAGCTAGGTATATACAGTGGGAGAATCGTTACCTGAAGATTATGAAGTATTGTTAGCACAGATTCTTGTTTGATTTGATCGAGATTGATTGATTTGACTGCTATGGCTAATAGCTTTGATTAACTGACTTGTTTGATTTGAAGACCTGAGAACAAGTTCCTCGAGCCCTCTCTTTCTACTGTGGTAAAGCCTGTACGTCCAAGCTTAGGCCACCCAGCCAAAAATACTGCCGCAGTACGTGAAAGTGCGTTACAAGGCCCCGGAATATCAACCGTAATCGATCCCAGGAATTAAATAACTCTAGAAGGACGTTACGTCGAATTTTGAAGAAGAATTTGAACCTGCATGCGTATAAAGTTCAATTAACTCAAGCGACCCCCACTTTGCTAGTGGGGCTCTTCCATCTGAGCTATCGAGGAGGCAAGTCACAATCAATTCAAACTTAAACTGTATGTACTTTCCTAGTTACGATTTATTATAATTGCAGGATGACGGATCACAGTCAACTTTTTGTGACTTGCCTCCTCGATAGCTCAGATAGAAGAGCCCCACTCTAGCAAAGTGGAGGTCGTGGGTTGAAGTCCCAATCGAGTTAATCTTTTACTATATGTACTATATGTATTTCTTTTATTGAGGATTCCGTCAATTTTAATCAAACCATTTTATGCTATTTCAAGCTTTCGAAAATTTAGCCTTGATAAAGACAATAATAAATTTGTTAAAGCTTGGAATAGCATAAAATAATTTGATTAAATTAGCGGAATCCCCAATAAAAGAAATAATTTATATATATATATATATATATATATATATATACATGTAATGAAAATTTTGGAATTAAATGTGACAGTTGCCAAATATTGTGTATTGTGTTTGTCGTATTTGGAGAATGTCAAAAACAGTAGTAACTCGGTTCGGGGATGACTTTTGTAATTGTGTAATGGTTTAAATGCGAGAGTAACCTAGTCTAAAATGAAAGCCATAAAATACAAAAAATAAGCTTTTGTAATTGTTGGTTGTAAGGTTCAAAACTGATATTCCTTCAAATACATTTAAAGTGCTAATGAAAATTATGAATAAATAATGTCCTGGTGTACACAACTAGAACATCTTACTATTTTTAGAAAAATGTATATATAAACGTATATAATCAGAGATATCTTTTTGATAAGGAAAATTAAACATTTCATAAGCCAGTTACAGAATACAGAATGCTGAGCGTAAACCGAATTATTTAATGGCTGCCCTAACTTATTAATATCTACTGTAAAAATAGGCACATACTTTATTCCACTTCGTAATTAGAATAAGAATCTATACCTATTCTGTTTTAAAAGTTGAACAAATATTATTGATTAAATGGTAAACATGGAAGAGAAAAACAAAACCAATTTTACATTAATTCCTCCTGATGGTGGATGGGGCTATATCATTGCAATCGCTACAACTGTGATTTTTGTAAGTACGATGGATTTGTCTAATTAATAATTATATTTTAAATCACTTAAAAAACTTGTTAGGGCCATCTTTTAAGAAAAAAGCTCAGAAACAGATATTTTGTAAACAATTTCTGAATGTGGGACCTCTGTTTTAAAAATTTCGTCATCTAGATATTTGCTTAAATGTCCCTAACTAGGTTTTCCATGTGCTTGTTTGTTCAAAAAATATATGGTTAATTAGATCGCTTTCGATTTTTTTATCTTACATAATCTCTGTAAAAATTACTTTTCCATACATCTGGCCAACTAAGATATGTTTATTTTTTTATCAAATATGGAAACGCTGAGGATAATTTGACGTGATTTTAGTGATATTATTGGGATTCCACTTGGATTTAGTTTCCTTTTTATGTCATCCTTTGGCTTCAATTAACATTTTATCATTCGATTTTCCTAAATGTTTTATCTTAAGATTTTGAAGTAAAAAATATCCAAAGAATTTGAATCAGCTGGCTCAAAAAACTTTCGCACCTTGGATAACATAGTGTAAGTTATTTATAAGCTGAAAAACATGAAGACACCCTTATAGGTATATTAAATTTAAATTATAATATATTATAATTAGTGGATTTTCTTAGATACAAACAACAAAACAAATTTATTTACAAAATGATTTACATGGATACAGGTCGTACCATAATACTATTATAAATATTACTAACTACATGATATCCCTTTTCAAATCTTAAACGCTCTAGAAGGGCAACTGGTCAATCCTGATCTACTTTGGTTTCAAATGCGGGCCTGCATAGCACCATTGCAGGATGTTGCGAGGGCTCGGTATTGTCGATGGCAAATTTGAGTTAATTTGGGATAGTCCGGAGTTTAGGATGAGACAAAGGCACAGGTTTTTTTGCTATGACCTCTTATAATAAATTTTAAAAGTGACAATATTCAATACAGCACGATATGGAATTCTCAGTTATCCCTCATGGTACATACATATGATTAAGGATATGAAACATAATTTTTAGAAATCCACAACTAATTAATGTTGAAATATTATAGCAAGATATGGAATTCAGTTGTCCGTAATTATTGATTAATGTGAAACATGATTATCATTTTAAAATCGACAATTCGTTAATGTGCAATTCATGTTTTATTTGTTGTATAGATTATTAGAAAATTACGTTGTAACTTTCTGGAAATGTTTGAAAATCAAATGGTAATTTCGGTTTACTCTTAATATAAGGCAAGAGTAAGAGGTCCTCTACCATTAGTTCCTGGCTAACGTAAATATCTTGGCACCTGTGTGTGTGTGCACAGAAAGTAAAAGAAGTGTTGTTGAGACATGGTTATCGTTATTGAAAAGCAAGACAGAGCGTTAATGGAATTACCTCATGGAGATACCTCATACCACCATGCCAGGCCGTTTGAGGGTATTGGATAATAATACAATACCTGTTACTGGCCACAGTCATGCACCAAATCCTGCGAAAAATAGGGGGATAATTTCATGCGTGTCTGCAATCAAACATCGAGCAAAAACTGGCGCAGAAAAACCAAGACAGATAATTCAAACATCTCAAATAGTGATAGAAAGAATTCGAAAAAAGCAACAGCTGCCTTATCTCAATCCTGTTGCGGGTATCGATATTCCTGCTGCCTTGCAAATATTTACAAGAGGCGATAATTTTCTACTATGGGACTTTGGCGCGAATGGTCCCAATCGTTCATTGATGTTTGGTACCGAAGAAAATTTAAATATTGTGGAACAGCAACGCCACTGGTTCTTTGACGATACATTTAAAGTTGCACCCGAACTGTTTTTACAAGTTTTACTGTTCACATCGACAATAGTTGTGTTCAGTTGGTTTACGTTCTTTTGAAAAACAGAAGTGTAGGTTCATATGTGCGTGTATTCCAGAAACTACAAGAATTAAAATTAACTTTGCATCCTATAAATGTGGTGTGTCTACGAAAGAGGAGTACAAAATGCAATATTGCAAGTGTTTAATGGCACTGAAATTTTTGGCTGCTTATTTCACCTAGGGCAGTGTCTATTCAACAGATGAATTTAATTGAAAGTGACCTAAACGATGAAAATATGCAGACACACATAAAAATGTTGTTAGCATTAGGCTTCGTTCCGGCTAATGACGTAATGGCTGCTATTGAAGATTTGGTTGATAGTTGCCCTGAAGGAATGGATGGCATCATTGATTTTTGGGAAGACAATTACATGGAGAAACGTCGAGTAGATCCTGGATTCGCTATTCACCTGTGGAATGTTTACGATCGCGTTATCGATGGACTACATAGGACAAACAATTCGGTTGAGGGATGCCATCATGCTTTTCAGCAGACCGTAGATTGCCATTATCCATTAATATACAAACTCATTGACCTTTTTCGAAACGAACAGGACGTGGTTGAGATCAAAATCATACGACTTGACGCAGGATTTCGACATACAGAGACATTTAAGAACAAATACGTGCTATTAAATCGCCGAATAAGGAAATTAGCGGAAAATTATCCGAACACCACAGTATTTGATTACCTTCGTAGAATTTCGCATAATCTTGATATGTAACCATTCATTGTAGCGTTTCATAAATAAGTATTGTATTTCTTCCGTGAAATGTATTTGCATTTTCAATCTGTTGCAAAGTAACATCTAATAAAATGGGTTCTTTTATTTTGTAATTTATTTTTATTTATTATACTGTTTCTATACCTCTGTTTTTATGGACTTATAGTAAAACGATCTGTATTTTCCTAGATATTTTGAAGCGGGCTGTATTGACGTAGGATATTCTGACGGAAATGTTTTGGGTTCGGGCTATTTTGTCAGAGCGACTTCGATGGAAGCTGTTTTAGATTTGGGCTGTTTTGTCGGGGCTATTTTGACGGGGAGCTTTGTCATGGTTTTTTTGTCGGAGCATCTCACAATTGAAAATTTGCAATACGTTTCATATGATTTTTGAACGCGATCACATAACAATGCTGGGTATTGAAAATGGTTGCAAGAAATGATTCGCTTCAATTAGAATAAAAAAACTTTTTTCACTGAAAATTTAGCTAATGTTCTACAGTCCTTATTAGCTATTTTAAACAATTCTATCGATATAGGTATTTAAAATGCGGAAACTGGTGTTTGTTCTTAACATATGGTTAAACAATGTGATGATAGTTTTAAATACATTGTAAGTATTAGAATAGCTTCAAAATCTGAGTAGTTAACGGGTTATCTTGTATTAAATTATTATACTATATGGTATGGAAGTTAATTTCAAACTTAATTAATCTGTTATTGATACTAGTTTTCGTAATTTTTGCAGGTAATTTGCATAAAACATGTTTAAAACAAGTGGCCGAAATCGTACTACTTCGAATAGCGATATCTCTGTTATATCTTACACGCTTGCGCACGCATGCACGCACTAACACTTACACACACACCCACACACACCCACGGACACGAACACAGACACGGACACGGACTTAGGGACACGGACCCGGACCCGGACACACACACACACACACACACACACACACACACACACACACACACACCAGACATGGAGACGGACACGGACACGGACACAGACACGGACACGGACTTAGGGACACGGACCCAGACACGGAGACGAACACGGACTTGGGGACACGGACCCGGGCACACACACACACACACACACACACACACACACACACAGACACAGACACACGAATACAGACATAGACACAGACATGGAGACGGACACGGACACAGACACGGACACGGACTTGGGGACACGGACCCAGACACGGACACGGACACGGACACGAACACGGATACGGACACGGACACGGACACGGACACGGACACGGACACGGACACGGACACGGACACGGACACGGACACGGACACGGACACGGACACGGACACAGACACAGACAGAAATACAGACACAGACACAGGCACAAACACACACACGTGCACTCACGCACGCACGCACGCTCTCACACACACACACACTTAGTTAGTTATGTTCCACATTAATCGGTTATTTTCTGTAGCAGAATTTTGAATCTTGAAACTTTGGTTTATTGAGTCTAGTATGAAGTTATTTATGAACACATTGATTCTAAGGATCACTTTTAAACTTATTTCCACTAAATTAAAGTACGTCGCAAAATATCTGAGAGTAATAAACCATGTTATTAGTGAAATAGTGTCGTTTTATGCAAACAGAAATCAGTAGCAAATCGAGTTTGCTTAAACGACGACGCTGTAAACGTGCCGCCTGCATAATATTGTGTTTAATAAAGACGATTCAAGTAAACCGCAAACAAAATACTTCCCTTTAAAGTTCGACTTAATCCTGAAGATCAGACAACTCATAGATGAGCTTCTGGAATATTAAACATTGTAGATTTTTATATTTTACTGACCTTATAGTATATGCCTTATAAACCAAGATTCTAAAATAACCGTTAAAATATAATAATTTACGTGATTTTTTCAGCTTGTTACCTGTTTGCAAATGACAATGTTTGGAATAATATATGGACCATTTTTGGCAGAAATTGATGATGAAACTACTGCAACATCCTTAGTAAACGGAATATATTTTACTGTTATGAGCTTTACAGGTAATTATCGCATTTTTAATATGGAAATAATGTAAACCATTTTAGGACTAGCAGCAAGTCAATTATTGCAAAGAATTAGTCTTCGAAAAGTAGTGTTACTTGGATCATTAACGTACGTAACGGGTGGAACTTTAAATATATTTGTTTCTTCTACTGTGTACCTAGCAATCTCTTTTGGAGTTATTCAAGGTAGTTTCTATCAAAAATCCATTTCCTCTTAATGAACAATATTTCCTTAGGTTTTGGCTATGGTTTACTGTCTCCAGCTTTATTTACAATAGTTAATCAGTACTTTGAGAAGAGAAGAACTTTTATTTTTAGCATTATTAATGTATTAGTTATAAGCTCGGCAACTTTACATCCAATTCTGGCAAACACCTTAATGAATGCTTATGGTTTTCGGGGAGCCTTGACTATATTACTAGCTATATGTTTGCATTGTATTCCAGCTGCGTTATGCTATCAACCTGTGAAGTGGCACATGAAAAATCAGTACACCTCGCGTAAGTAATTTCACGTAAGTTTGATAAAATGTCTCGCAAGTGTATGTGCAAACGACTAGGGCTTATGTCATTCTACCTGGAGAAAGGGTTGGTTTTTCAAGGCTCTAAGCGGGCCGTTTTAAAGCATTTCAGCTGAGCGTAATCCGATTACGCTCTCGTTTTACAGAAGTAAGATGCGTGGGTACCGCTTTTCACTATTTTCATTTATACATCGATTGATCAACGCGAATAACGCTTTTTGCAGCTGTAATTCCGTAAGAAATAGATGTGTTTACTTTAGTTAATTATTAACGTTAACAATATTAAAGCTCATTCGGTGGTGGAATGTATAGTGTTTTCCTTTCCCCTAGGGTGAGGTTCAAATCTGGCCTAGATGCAAAGTATTTCTTTTTCTCTGATAGGAAGCAAAACTGTAGGTCCAATGTCAATACGATGTTTGGCACGTTAAAGATCCGTTAATAAAAGTGAAACTTATTTAGTTAGGTCAAAATTCTAGTGACGTGTATAACCATTAGTAGTTGTTGCGCATTTAGATGCCTGAAATTTCCGATTGTGCCTAGATCTCGGCCCACAACTACAAAAAAATATATTAATAATAATAGTAAGTATTTGATTATAAAGCAAGAAAATATGTTCTAAGCCCAACTTTCTAATCACATAAAGCGGTAATTAAGGCACTTTCAACAAATTTGTTTACATATCGACCTTTACAAAAGAATGTGTCATTAACAACCACACTAATGTACGTGGAATATGGTATATACCATCGAATAATTACTGTCTGTTTTGATTTAGTTACTTTCATTTACTGTCGAGATTTCTAGCAGTAATTTTCGACTGGTTATAGAGTAACTGTGAATATTTATAGTATAACTGTGAAACTGTCAACATTAGGCGGTGAAAATGATTATTTAGAAAAACAGAATGTACTTTACGGTAAAGTTAAACCGCTCATTATAAACACTGATGAAAGTAGCAGCAGTGACAATGAAGTTTTAGTGAAGACCAGTGTTTAATTATCTGCATGTTTAAGTGAATTATTTAGTAAGATATTTACTTTTAAATATTGTTTTTATACTTTCGTTTCATAGTAATTTCTAGTGTAGTTCTATTATATTGATGTATACATAAATAACGGAATAAAATGTTGGTTTGTTCAACATTATAAAATAATTGGCAATTTAATTAAAAATTTGTATTGCTTTTGCGTACGCGACTGAACATAGTAGCACTCAACAGTGCAGTTGCCGGTGAAAAGTATCTGCATCGCTTGCGCGACAGAATAATATTAGCTAATATTGTGGTTATATTTTTAATATTTAAACGTCACTCTAAATAGGTTGTGCTCTAACTGTCGCATTGAAATAGTGGATATTTTTGTAAATGTTACCTTTCACTTCGGCACTTGTGTTATTCTGCTACGGACCTGACGTACCTTAGCATAATTAGACCGTATACAAAGTCCGTGGTATCCAACTAGTTTGTGGGCCGTGGGCCTGATCTATTAAAAACGTCATAATCAAACTGGTGGTTACTGTTTGAAGCGGAAAAAGATCATAAACAAGGTCTAATAGTAGGAAAGTAAACTAATCGCTCGTGTCTTACTTGAAAATTGACACCAAAAATAGCTGAAATCACAAATTAACTTAAAAATATGAAGGCTTAATGGTCCAAAGTGAATGGACTTTTATACACAAACGGACAATAACGTTAAATTAAGAAAAGAATTGGTAATTCTCTAGTAAAATTTAATTCAAAACATTTGCTAAGTTGCAACTTTTGCAATTGTAAGACGGTAACTTACATTATCGATAATATCAAGTATTACCAAAATCTTATAGCGGGACTCTATGTGCCAAGACGTTGGGCCCCTACCTCCATAGAAATAATCTAAGACAAACGGTATAGCCAAAAATGGACCTTCTGTACTCCATTGAGTCCCAAATGATACGAAAAAATGATGTTTGTTATTATTAAATAGTAACAGTCCTTAATTATTCAGGTATATCTAAACTACACATTTCCGTGTGAGTATCGCACGCACGTGACAATTCATAACAACACAATTAATTTCTTAGTGTATCGTGTAGTTTCGTAAGTGATATTTGTGTACACTTCAACAAATTTTGCCTTCATACCGTTTCTAATTTTCCGCAACTTTAAAACTTAAAACTTTAAGGATTAACCTACATGACGTCGACAATTTTTTTTCTTTAAAATACAAGATAAGGACCATTATATAGAGATGTTAAACACATTGAAATTACCTTGATTAAGAAAGAGGATTTTACCTAATTATCAGAATATTTGTATCACAGAAAGGTTTTTACTAATTCACACTGGAAATATCACAAGTCGTTAATCACAAAATTTTGATATATAGAATGTTTCAAAGAGTCCGCTCGAAAATTTTAAGTAATGAAAAATCTAATTTTTACGCTTTATAGAGGGAGTTGTCAGTATTTATAGAGGTGGTAAGTGTTGAAATTATGATACCAGACTTTCGTTAAGCTCGCTTTGGGTAAAAACTTATGATCTTTATTAGGTCGAATCTCTACTTAATTTGAGTGTTGAATTTTGTTGCGATTGACTAGGAAACTGGCTTATGAACTCAATATCCTGTATTGCCAATGAGAACCGAAAATTTTATGGAATTATAATCATCATCGTATTAATCTCATTTAACACAAGAAATATTCTAATGTTTACTTGATGTTAATAAAGCAATCAACAATAAACCGGTTAAACCCGATGGGATAGTTGTGATTTATAAAACTGAGCCGTGTATAAAATATGTACATTTCTGGAGTTATCATAATTTGGTCAAAATTTAGGCCCCACCCTATATTTAAATCAATACAAAAGTGTGATACTTCCACAGTTTATGGCAGAAAAAATAAAGGAATTCTACTATAAATTCGCCCGCTACGAGTACGCATTTCTCCACTCTCGATTGAATCCTACAATTATAACTCTTCAAGAACATACGTAAATAGAAAAATGTCAAACTTCAAACATTTCATCCCTTAACCCTGCTCTTTGTTATAGTAGGTATGTAACATTACTAGCAAGGTAAAAAGGGTTTTACTGGCGGATAGAAGGATACCTTCTGGAGCCAGTAAAACCCGTTATCTTGCGTGTATTGTTATATATTTTATTTGTTACTCATTTGTCAAACCTCTAAGCATGATTAAACCATTGTTAAACAGAATAATTGTAACATCTTATATAAAAACAAAGGTTTAATCATGCTTAGAGATATTATGTTATAAAATTCTTACCCTAGAAATCTATTAATACTTGTCCGGGCAAGGGGGGCTCTTAGGCCCGAACAAGAATTAAAACTTTAATATTTCTATTAATAAATGTAATTTGAGTTAATGCATTTTAGAATTCCTCCAAAATGGTATTTGCTAATTACCCATGAAGAGATAATGGAATTTATTTTCTGCATATTGATTTTATCAGCATTTTTAGATTAAAGGCTCATTACCGGGCAAGCGGGCCTAAGGAGTCCTTCATTCTTTAACAAAATATAATTGTTTTTAAAGATTATGTTTATCTAATGAGGTATCTAGATAAAGACTTGGTCGTTTGTATAAAGGTATTTAGTGAAAGTTTTGGTTTTTACAATAAAAGAAAACTTTCCCAACTCTTGAAGGGTGGATATATATATATATATATATATATATATATATATATATATATATATATATATATATGCATGTCTATATTAGCTTGAAGTTTTAGTTTGTATGCAATTGTGAGTCTGATTGACCTGCATGAATATGAACCGAAAGTTAACTCAACGAGAACCCGAGAAGCTAGTAGGAAATCTATGGAATGACGACATTGATCATGTAGCTGATTCATCAAGTTACTGCGAAGAAGATCATGTTTCATCTGCTAGTGAAACGGATCACATTCAAGAACTAAGTGAAGAGGAAGACTCGTCAAATTCAAATATTGCCAATACATCCCAATTCACTTCTGAAGACGGTACAGAGTGGATCAGCCAACCTCCACCTTCAGGTCGGTCTAGTTCTGCAACATAATAAATCAAAATTACATAAAGTCATAATACAGCCGGGAAAAATTATTGACGAGCCGATTGATGCTTTCAGTTTATTTATGGACGACGATAAAGTTTCTGAAATTGGTTTACAGACAAACAATCAAGCCAACAGGGTGCTGAAGAGTGTATTTTGGAACTCGTGTGATAATATTGAAATTCGTGGTTTTTTCGGTTTGTTACTAACTGCCGGTCATATGAGTACAAATGATACTCGTTATGACGTGTTGTGGAGTGCTTTATACGGTCCGCCAATTTTTCGAGGAACGATGGGACTAAAAAGATTTAAAAATTTGTTGCGTTTTATACGCTTTGATAACAAACAAACGCGCTACCAACGGAGAAAAGGTGATAAACTTGCACCTATACGAAAAATTTGGGAAATGGTCAATAATAATTTCAAAAAGCGTTAGTTACCCGGAGATAATATAACAGTGGATAAACAACCTGTACTTGTTCGTAGACAATGCCCATTCCGTCAATACATACCCTCAAAACCTGACAAATATGGAGATCTTGTGAGCATACGATTCTCAAACGTATTATCCCCTAAATGGTATTCCCTACATTGGAAAAGAAGGTAATTAAGTTGCGTGGGGCCTCGCAAGTGGAGTGGTTGAGCAACTGGTAGAGCCGTTTTATAATGCAAAGAGAAACGTGACTTTTGATAATTATTTCACAGATTATTTATTATCTAAAAGATTATTGAAGAATGGATTGACGTACGTAGGAACTGTGAAAAAAAACAAGCGTTTTGTACCGCAAGAATTTTTGCCTAACAAGAAACGGGATGAAGAGACCTCAATTTTTGGTTTCACATAACATGCATCCTTGGTATCCTATGTACCAAAAAAGAACAAAAGTGTGATAATATTGTCAACTATGCACCACACTAAGGAACTCAATGTCGATCATAAGAACAAACCGGAAATGGTAATGTATTACAACCAAACTAAGTGTGGAGTGGATACATTAGACCAAATGGTCCATAAATACATGTCTCAACGTAAAACAAATCGTTGGCCATTTGCATTTTTTATGAATCTGTTAGACGTGAGTGGTGTGGCTGCATATGTTGTTTGGACCAATCTAAGACCAGATTGGAACAAAAAAAAAACACGAAAAAAGACGTTTATTTCTGGTATCCCTATCTGAAAGTTTAGTACTTACGCATATCAAAAGAAGGCAATCGAGAGGATTACAGCATAGTATCCAGCACTATATGGAGGAGTTTTTAGATCAACCAACTTCTTCAAAAAAATTAAAACTTGAACCTCAAGTAAGTGTCAGTAGAAGATGTTAGTTGTGTCCCAAAGCGAAGGACCGAAAACAAAAACAATGTCGTAACGAATGTAAACAAAATATGTGTAAAGAACATTCAAAGTTATTGTGTAATAATTATTATAAATAGCTTATAATGTAGTGATTTTTCTGTTTATAAAAAATAATCTTTTAAAGGAAATTGCATATATAAAAATTTAACGCACAAACAATATATAGATACGACTGACCCCACAGGCCCGAACTGCCCGGTAACGTTTGAAAATTACCTTCCCCGGATGAGGGTTAAATAAACCTTTATTTACAACTTCTTATAATGTTAATAATCAAAATAATAACTTAAACATTTTAAATAATATTCAATGAAATAATAGACCAATTTCACAAAATTCAATTAATATAAATTCTAACCAAAATGATATAACACAAATTATGTATTTCCCATTATCACATATCCGATTATTAACATGTAGATTAATCAATGTATAAAAAAATTTAAATTTTCACTAAAAATATTAAAACAGTTTCTTCTTTATATACTAAAACAAAAAATAACTACACAAATTCAAATGTTGTGTACTGTATTCCTTGAAAAGACTGTAACAAATCCTATATTGGCCAAACATCGAGAAACTCTCGTAAAAGTGATTGCGATAACAATAAATTATCTTGTGATTTATCTGAACATGTTATTAAAAAGGGCATTTTATGAACTACCAAGATATAATAATTTTAGTAAAAGAAAGAAATTACTCAAAAAGATTATTTTTAAAAATGACTTGTATTAATAACCACCACCAATATTTAAATAAAAAAGTCTGATATTGGAAGCATTTATAGTTACATTTTATCCTTTGATAAAATAATAACAAAATTCATTAACGTTATGTAACGTGTACAAATCGACATTGGAATTTTCTCGCATCAATTTCATAGTTTTTGGCGGTGACTGTATTAAATCGATATTTGGTTTATTTATATCGACTTCTCCATTTACTGTATTAAAATTATCGTTGTATTGACAATTAAAGGGTTTACATTTAAGACTTTACTCGATATAATAATAAAACGAACAAATATCGTCTTTGTATGTGCGGGAACAGAAATCTAATATCAAATGTTGAAATTGATATAAGTAGTGTCATCTAGGGATTCCTACGTTTTCTTGTTGGTTTCAAACCACTTTCTTAAATGTACCTGTTGCTTTCATGGAATCACCGTTAGAGGGCAGTACAAGGAATAAGTCATAAACTAAGTAACTATTTGATTAGAGAGATCTTTATTATGTACATTTTTTAGGGTAAATAATTTAGATACATACGAGAATTTTATTGTTATATTAATTGTCCATGCAACGTAGCTTGTGTAACCTGTAAATTAAATGAAAAATATGAGCAACAATGAGAATAAGCATTTAGGGCGATGACTCATTGTAAATGTGTGGAAGAAAATGGCTTTGTTGTAACAGCCCGAAACAATTTAATTGATTTATAACATTTTGTGTTTATAACTACTGTATTGCAACATTAAGCCAGAGTCCTTATTGGATGTAGATTCGATTAAGAAACGTTAAGCTGGGCAATTTGGAGCACAGTTTAGAGCCGAAAAGAATCGTTCAATTGTTGAAAACTTTGTACTTTGTGTGAAGTCTTTTAATAGTTACGTTACGAATTGATAAAGTTATGATGAAAATAATAAATAAAGATCAAGAACAAAAACAAATGTAATATATATATATATATATATATATATATATATATATATATTCGAATTTTACATAAAATATAAGTAGCACTTTCATAAAGGTTCCCTATACCTACATACAGAGTGTTTCTAGTTATATCAATTTTTCTGAAAATGTACGGTTTTAGGAAAAATTAAATATCTCCTAATAAAATTAACTAAAAGAAATTTACTCTTAGGTTTAAGTATAACACTGTTCCCTTAGTCTATTTATTGACTGAATAGTAATCACCTCTTTACAGGGTGTTAATTTTTTTCAGTTAAATTAGTAGAACATTCATACTGAAATACTCGGCTTATTTTATACGCTTATCGTTTAGCTTACTTAATTACCTTCCAATTTCTATATGGGTTTCCTATACCTAAACCTATTTCAACTTATTTAATAATTTTTGGAATTTGTTCTTATATCATTTGTAGATTGAAATATCCTCCCCGCCCACTTAATGTCATTTTGCTATTGTAGTAATATTTCTCTTTACGAATAAGTAGAAAGCTCTGTACCAATCTTATATGTACATGATAGATTTCAGATATTTGTAAATTACGTATTAACAAATAATGTCAATGTGACTAATCTTGTAAAGTTTTGTAGTGTGCTGTGGAATTGCCGGTAACGCATTTGTTAATGTAAATATTCTGACATTGTGCATTGTTATTTTTCCGAGCCTGTTGAAAGTTGATGAAATATTTTCAATTTAATAATGGTTTAAAAATTATTATTAATTTTATTAAATACATAAATGAAAAGTTTACCTCGAGTAGGATTTGAGCCTACCACCTGTACTTTGCTAAAGTACCGCGCTAAGTAACTGCGCTATCGAGATTCAAGCCACAATCGATATAAATTTTGTCTTTATGCATGTAGAAATGATGTAAATTCTAAATATAATTAGATAACAATCAAATTACTTATATTAATGGAATGTGAGCCTGCAATATCGCAAGGATTCACACATACCAAAGCAACTTGACCTATATTAATTATTATAAGTTTTTGTTATGAACGAATAAGTTCACCTTTGAACTTAATCGTTCATAACAAAACTTATAATAATTTAATAATGGTTTATTCGCTACAAGAAAGTATTGACATGATTTTAACCATTGGTAAATCCTATGAAAATTGTGTACTTGATTCAATAGTGTACTCAGAAAAATCCCGATAAATAGGTTTTTGAAAGGTTACTTCAAACATTTCGTGATACAGGAAGTGTAGCTTCTTTCTTTCTTAAAAATGGCTAAACTTAGAAATTTCAATTTTGGTACACATTGTAATCTAGTCGAATGCTATTTTGTGGTGGTGTCTATTCTTAGGCTCATGTATCACGAGGGCGGGAATCAGCAACCCCTAGTTTTATGTTTTTCAGAAGTTTTTCCTACAACGGCCGATTTCAACAAAAACTTTTTTTTATAAATTTTCACTCTTGTCATTTTCTCATACAACCAACAGTTTGTGGGTAAAAAAATAAAAATGATTTTCCTTACCCTACTAACCATCTTTGTTGATAAACGCATCGGCTACTGATAAACGCATCGGCTACTGATAAACGCAGTAGGCGGTTGCTATGTTGAAGGTTCTCTGTTTTCTTGTTGTCAAACAAATCACCATTCTGTTATTGACAGTTTTTTTCAATTTCGTCAAGTTAGTTCTATGTGAAGAATTATTATTATTAATTTATTTATTTAATATGAATAACAATTACACTAATAGAGAATATGCTGACGCATTTGATTTATGGCGAATGTCGCGGAAATGCTCTTCAAGACGTAACAATATATGCAGAAAGATTTCCCAATCGTGGCGTTCCTAATAATTGAACGTTTGTTCATATTCACTTAAAATTACGGGCCAAATTATCTTTTAAAAGTCAACAACAAAATGCAGGTAGGGGAGTAGTAATCGGTATTCAGCATGAACAGGCAGTTTTGAATATCTTTGAAAAGGATCTCAGGATAAGTGTCAGAGAGGCATCTAGGTATTTCAATATTCCTATAACTAATATCTGGAGAATACTGCTGACAAACGGACTGCGCCCTTACCTTTTCAGAAGGGTTCAAGAATTTGTACCCATAGATCATGATCTTCGCGTCAAATTTTGTGCAGAAATACTTCACAGGCGAGTTATAAACCCTCAGTTTACAGAACGAATACTGTTCACTGATGAAGCTCTATTTACACGACATGGTATTCTAAATCATAGCAACATGCACGAATGGTCCGATGAAAATCCCAATTCTGCCATGACTGGAAGATACCAACATACTTTTTCCAGAAATGTTTGAGCTGGCATCCTAGGAGGGTTTTTAATATGACCTTTAGGTCATTAGGAGGACCTGAATATTTGCACTTTTTAGAAAATAACCTTTTTGAATTGTTGGAAGATGTACCTCTCCAACATAGACAAGAGATGTGGTATATGCAGGACGGAGCTCCTGCCCATTTTACTTTGGTTGTTCGGCGATGACGTCACGAAAATTTCCCAGACAGTTGGATCTAGAGAGGTCAGGATGCACCCCATATACTGGCCACCAAGGTCTCCCGACTTAAGTGCTTACAACCCTTATTTATGGGGCCACCTAAAAAAACATGGTTTATGCAAGAAGGAATTTGTAATATTCGCAATGAAATCAGACACCGTTCACACTTTACGATCCGTAAATTTTAATTTCATTAAAAGACTACAATTATGTCAACAATGTGCCGTAGGCCAGTTTGAACACTTGTTGTAAATTATTATTATTAACTACGGGATTAGATAAATTAATTTTCATTTATTGATTATGTTACTAATTGGTTAAACTATTTATTTCTCAATTTCTGCTCTTAATCTCCATTTTTCTTTTTTTTCCGTGCAAACTGTTAGTTGTATCAAAAAATGACAAGTGCGAAAAAAGTTTTAAAATTAGGTGTAGTATTAAAAAAACAAGTTTTGTTGAAACCGGCCATTGCATGAAAAAGTTCTGAAAGAATTAAGAGTAGGGGTTGCTGATTCCCGCCCTCCAGGTACATGAGCCAAAGAATAGAATAACATTCGACTAGCTGACAATTTGTACCAAAATTGAAATTTCGCAATGTAACCGTTTTAAAGAAAAAAAAATTATTTTCCGTCATTCTAAAACTCGAGTATCTCAGCAGGGAGGCCCAAATTGAAAAAATTCATGTGAAGATCCTTTCTTATATATATATATATATATATATATATATATATATATATATATATATATATACACAAAATTGGAAATTATTTTTGGCCATAACTTTTTATCTGTAAACGGATTTTAAGGATAAAATCATTTTTGAAATCAAGGCAAAATTTACAATATTTTGATGCCCCATTTGTTATGCTTTCTTGAAAAATTTATAATTATATATATATATATATATATATATATATATATATATATATATATGTCCGCGCGTGTGCGTGTTCGTGTGTGTCGTGCGTGTGTGTGTGTGTGTGTGTATGCGTGCGTGCGTGCGTGTGCGCGTGCGTGTGTGTTGTGTGTGTGTGTGTGTGTGTGTTGTGTGTTTGTGTGTGTGTGTGTGCGTGTGTGCGTGTGTGTGGTGTGCGTATGTCGTGTGTGCGTGTGTGTGTGTGCGAAAAAATTGTAATACAAATATATTTTAAAATATTTCTGAAGCTGTCGCATGTTTTAATTTTTTTAAGCAACTTGTGTTATACGCGGCTATATTACACGTTAAGCACATGCGACAACCATTGACCTGAATTCGTACTTGTGCATTACCAAAACTAAACAACAACGACACATGTATAATTTATCTGCTTTCAGCTTGTCCACTTTTCCAGAGATAATGTTCCAATTCCAACTTATATTTAACTAGGATTCTATAAACTTATTATCCCTCGGTGGAAGTTCTATGACAACTAAATTTCTTTGGTACGTTGCACCATAATTGCTTACATTGAAGCAGCACTTGGTTTTACTTATTATATTTAAGAATATAATAAATGTTTTGCAGGTGATTGTATGTATAACTGCAATAATTTTTATTTTAAATTTACTTTATTCTTAATGCAATTTCTCGAATATTTTTATATGTATTTTTTTTGTTAAAAGAAAACACCAACACGATTTGGTTAAAAAAAATTTTTTTTATTTTAAATCGAAAAATAGAAAATGAATCGTTAATACATTCACATACGATAACGTATTACGCGATAACCTCACTTAAATTTTTACAATTACTGAACTTTTCAATTGATTAAGGTCCACTTTTAGGTTAACCGAGTAAACCGGAAAAATATTAAATTTAACTGACATGCACTCGATGTAACGTGTTGATACTTGGTAGAATTGGAAGATAGTGAAAAAATCCTAAGCAATCTAATTATATAACCTTCTGTAACAACGAAACAAATTCTAAATTGTAAGTCTATACAAACACAAAATTGCTTACTTATGATTGGTTAACATATTTACACAAAATTGAAAATTATTTTTGGCCATAACTTTTTTATCTGTAAACAGATTTTAAGGATAAAATCATTTTTGAAATCAAGGCAAAATTTACAATATTTTGATGCCCCATTTGTTATGCTTTCTTGAAAAATTTTATATCTAGCTAATTCTATGACTCATTCTAGTTTTTCTATACTAATTTACTTAAAAAACTAACTTATTCTATATCCCACAGGTAAATCACTATCAGAAATGGATTCTGTGACCAAAATTACATGAGATTACATCAGCTTTCATCACTTATATGGTTTATATTAATATTTCCATCTCAAGTTCGATGAACGTACAGCACATAACCTGTGTTTTCAGTTTTTCCACTAAAATTCCACTAAAGTTCTTGATTATGTAAGTTTCTTTTGCAATCTTTGTTCACTTAGTTCCCTATGAAGTTCCATGAATATTTTAAATTTTTGTCTTTTACCACATCTTAGTTACGTACATTACTCCACTTATGTTGAATGATATAATTTACGTTGTCTTTGTTTTAGAATAGAAGTACATTATGCGACCACTCTGGAATCTGCATGTATAATTGATTACATTTATTTTAAATAAGAAAACACATATTTTGAATCTCCGAAGCTGCTCCGAAACCATCAACATTAGAAATTTCTGTTGTTCAGCCATGATTATGCTTTATATTTATAATACTTGTTTTAATTAACTAACAACATGTTCCATAATCGCATACATTCTTAGTTTTGAGTTATTTTTATATATTGCATCCTGCGCTTTACATATATACAGGGTGTCCCAACGATAGAGTAAAGTAAGTTTATGCTTAACTAGAATTATTTGTGTAAATATTGTATGGACCATGGGGTAGAGGTAAGAAGTGCGCATTTTTTTAAAATATTGGAAGTTATACAGGGTGTGCCAGAAAAGCAGGACGTGAAAAAGTATGATTTTTAAATAGAACACCCGTATTTGATTTTAGTTTTAATTCTACGTGTCCATACAAACATATTTTGTCATACAAAAGATTGGCTGAAAGTTTTAGTTCTTGAGATATTCGCGTTTAAAGATTATTATGGTCATTTTCGTGGTGTTGATGAATGGGCAATTGTTCCGTTATTTCACAATAAAAAAAATTGATATTTCGTGTGAAAAATGAGTGATATTATGCTAACGTTTAGACCGAGTAGTGTTTCTAATTTTCTCAACAGGGTGTTTGTTATAACCATTCAAATTTGAAAATTCTCAAATTAAAAAATCAGTTTTTTTAATTGCACACCCTATATATTTTTATTTCATTTTATTCGGGATTAAAAAATCTATCATTTTTGTCAAATATATCCTATATCTATCTTTGATAGTTTTCGAGTAATTTCGATTTTTTCACACTAGTTACTTTATTTTCGATAACATTGCATTGCATGGATCTTGGTAGCCATGGACAATAATAATTGCGTTACTAAGATACAAAGGTTTCCCACTTGTCAAAATAAACACATATTAAATTTGTCGTTTTCGCATTTAACTTGTTATCAATTCTTGTATCAATTATGGATTATTCGACAAAGAATTAATTGATATGATATACGTGTTGGGCGAGACTGAAAAAAACCCTTTATTGGCACAACGAATCTACAAAATGAAATATCCTGAACGTCGAATACCTACTACTGTTGGCTTGGAAAATTTGATGGATAGATTTGATTCTAGCGGTAGTGTTAAATACTTCAAACGTAAAGTTGTTAATAAAAGGGCAGCTAATGAAGAAAAAGAACTTAAAATATTATTAAATATTCAAGAAAATCCCCAAGTGAGTTCTAGAACATTGGCGACGATATGTGATACCTCCAAATCAAACGTGAATCGAACAACGCTGAAGTATAAGTACCATCCCTATCACATTGAGCTTCATCAAGAATTGCGAGAAGAGGATTTTGCAAGACGAATTGAATTCTGCAATATCATTAATCAACGGCTGCAATTAAATAACAACTTTTTGTGCTCCATAATGTTTTCCGATGAGGCGACGTTTAAAAGTAATGGGGCTGTAAATCGGCATAATATGCACTATTACGCCATTGATAATCCATTTTGGCTACGAGAAGTTCAAAACCAAAATCATTGGTCACTAAATGTGTGGTGTGGTATACTTAATGACCAAATTATCGGTCCCTATTTTTTTGATGATCCATTAACGGGCCGCAGCTATTTGCATTTATTACGTGAAGAATTGCCTGTGTTACTTGAGGATATCAATTTGTACTGTCTCCCGGTTCCGGTAGCAGCTACCGGTCTTTATTGGTTGTGTTTGTCCTTTTTCACAACTTGTAAAAAACTCTAATTTTGAACATGAGAACTTTCTCATAAAAGGGGGTCCTACTAAGATGTATACCTAGATGCAAGTTGGGTTGCCTATCCAATGTTTTACAACATTTCATACATGAAAGGTTTATTTACATATCAAAACGGAAATTATAATATAAATTCTAATATAAAACAAATAAATATATAAACTGAAATTAACTGGCTATATAATGCAGTACAAAACTATTAAAATATGTGCAAATATTCTTGCGGTTTTCTTCTAAAAATCGCCTACGCCTATGGTCTAGTTCGGTTCCCAACCTTCCTGTAATGGTGGTATTTTCAATTCTACAACAGATGTTTAAAACGTGTGGTACCGGTAAATGTGTGTTTCGTTAATTATAAGTGATACTGTATAATTAATGTGGACTGCTGGTGGAGTACGGCAATCAGGAGGTGATTATGCAAGGGGTAAGTAGGAAATCTGATTTAAATACAATGTAAGGTCACACTATTATTTAAAAGTAAACAAGGGTTGTTTAGGTCGGCAAATGGTTATCATGTAGGGATAAATAAAAGGTGGTGGGTGAGTGATTTTGTAGGTGGTGATTCTATGCACAGGTGGTTAAAAGATCAAAGGTAAACCGGTGTGAATGTGAGGGGTAGCAAGGAGAATTTATTGTAGGGGATGGCGACGTGATTTATGTGAGAAGATACAGGGGAAAGAGGCTGAATAGTGGTGGTTAGGAAATCCTTTTCGGGGCACAAGCCTAAACCGTCAAAGGGCAATTTAAGGAATAACCTTGCTCGTGATTGTAGAGGATGTTTCGGGCAATACCACCGTCACTCCTCTATAATCTCTAGGATGTTCACTATCCTTGTCGCGGCTTACACCTTCAACAAGTTGATAGTGATAAATATCTTGTTTGGTTGATAAGGATAATGATGCAACAGGGTAGTTAGTTGTGCATAACCATTCGGGGTGTACAGGCCCTCCGTCTGATTTCACACAACAACTTCTTTACGTATACCCAAATCGGGGCCAGGACCCACAATAAGTTGGTATACGTATAAGGGATGGGATAGGCACAGGAATCGGTGTCAGGGTAGATGAATGTAATAGGTGGATGGTAGGAAAGCATGTAATGCAGGATTAATGAATCAGGCAGGTTCAGGCAGGATGAATATAGGATTAGTATACTAATAACGTATAACTAATTAAGGAAATGAGGTAATAAGGAGAATTCAGGATCTGAGCAATAATACTGGAATACTAATTTATAAAAGGAAAGTAAATTATGAACGCAAAGTGTCAAGTGTCAAGTGTTTTTGGTTGAATGTGAAGGCAGTGTTTATATAGGGATTTTGGGAAGATAGCGGGTAGAGTGGGGAGAGTGGGAACAACTGATAATATGTTTTAAATCATATAAATGCAGTTGTGGAAGAAAATAGGAAATAAGTTTTGATGGATTTATTTACAAGGATTTAAATTTTCAGGAAGGATCTGCAGGATTATTACAAATTTAGAAGGACGACTAAATATGTGGTTGCAACAGGATGGTGCACCTCCACATTTTCATCGGGACGTAAGGGAATTCTTGAACCAGCAATACCCGGAGAAATGGATAGGACGTAATGGCTTTATATTATGGCCACCCAGGTCATGCGATTTAATTCCACTGGATTTTTTCCTATGGGGATACATAAAAGATCGGGTGTATATTATTAAACCTACAACAAGGGAGGACCTGAAAATGGAATTCGCGAAGCTTGTCGCACAGTGACCCCTCTTATGTTATCCGAAGTGAGACAGAACATGAGAAAAGGCTCAATATGTGTATTCAGCAAGAAGGCCGTCTATTTGAGCATTTACTAAGACGCAATGTTGAATAATTATTGAATTACTGTTTCTCATTAATAAAAACTGTTAATATTCTCGCTTAGGTGGTTTGTTTTATTTCGTCGCAATTGTTTTCCATGGCTACCACGATCCACAATAATGTTATAGTATCGTATGTAACGTAGCTAGTGAGAAAATCGAAATTCCTCGAAAACTATCAAAGATAGATATAGGATATATTTGACAAAAATGATAGATTTTTAATCCCGAATAAAATGAAATAAAATATATAGGGTGTGCAATTAAAAAACTGATTTTTTAATTTGAGAATTTTCAAATTTGAATGGTTATAACAAACACCCTGTTGAGAAAATTAGAAACACTACTCGGTCTAAACGTTAGCATAATATCACTCATTTTTCACACGAAATATCAATTTTTTTTATTGTGAAATAACGGAACAATTGCCCATTCATCAACCCCACGAAAATGACCATAATAATCTTTAAACGCGAATATCTCAAGAACTAAAAACTTTCAGCCAATCTTTTGCATGACAAAATATGTTTGTATGGACACGTAGAATTAAAAACTAAAATCAAATACGGGGTGTTCTATTTAAAAAAATCATACTTTTTCACGTCCTGCTTTTCTGGCACACCCTGTATAACTTCCAATATTTTAAAAAATGCACACTTCTTACCTCTACCCCATGGTCCATACAATATTTACACAAATAATTCTAGTTAAGCATAAACTTACTTTACTCTATCGTTGGGACACCCTGTACACAGTCAACTTCAGTATAATTACGTTATGTTAAATATAGTTTTTAAACTGAGCTCATATCAATCTAACCTCTTTAGTTAGCTTATTTAATAGCATCTCAATATATGTATATATATATATATATATATATATATATATATATATATACACTATATATATATATATATATATATATAAATTTTGCGTCCATATATTTCGAATTCGAATGAATTCATCATCGGCGGAATGCAACAAAATTAAAATTACAACGAAATTATCAAACTCTACAAGAATTAATAACTAACACATTGGCAAATATGACACAACACTAACTATTATTTATAAATTAAATCTTTTTTACTGTTGCATACGAACTTATTATTATTTTTCGTTATGTAACATCAAAATTAAACGCTTTTTTAAAATTGGTTCAATGCCTGAAATAATGGTTTGTCGTATTGAAAGATGTGACTTGTTTCGTTACAGTGTTTAGCCTAAGCAGCACTATTTGGTTTAACTCGGACATCAGATTTGTGCTACATTGATCTATTTTTTAGTAGTTGTAGCGATGTACCAATATAAGCCTTTAAAATTTTCGATTTTAATTTTGATAACAAAACACCTTTACTCGGAATTGAAAAAACTGGAATTAGATTAAATTTCCTTAATGGTTTGAATATTAACCATTTCTTATTACAACAATAGTAACTCTGTTCGCACATTGACGTTTTGTAATTGTATAATGGTTTAAATGGGAGAATGTATTATAAAGTAAAGATATCAAAATAAAAAATTAATATCTTTTGAAAATATTTCTTCAAAGATAGTTAAAATGATACACGTCATAAGAATGTTGCGATTAAACTAATTTCCTTAAATACACAAGTTGAACATTGAACATCTAAAAAATATATATAAACATATATAATCCGAAGTATATTTTTGATAAGGAATTAAACATTTCATAAGTTAGTTACGGAATACAGAATACTGAACGTAAACCGAATTAATTAATCGCTGCCGTAACTTATTGATATTTACTTTATAATAAATACAATACTTCGTAATTTCAGTAAGATTCCATATTTATAATGTTTTAAAACTTCAACAAATATTACTGATTAAATGGTAAACATGGAGGAGAAAACCAAAACCAATGTTATATTAATTCCTCCTGATGGTGGATGGGGCTATATCGTTGCAACTGCTACCACTGTGATTTTTGTAAGTACAATAAATTTTTCTAATTAATAATTAGATTTTAAATCTCTTAAAAGCTTGTTTGGGCCACCTTTTCAATCACAAACTAATAAACATATGTTGTCTAAAGAATTTTGCTGAATATAGTTAGTGGGATTTTGTTTAAAATTTTCGTGATCAGGATATTTACTTAAATGTCTATAAATAGTCTTTCTATGTGATTGTTCAAAAAATATGTGGTTTATTGGTTCATTTTCGATTTTTTTCTGTAAAGGCTGACGTTTTCCTCAGAACTGGTCAACTAAGATATGTTTATTTTTTTATCAAATCTGGATATACTATAACGGGTGTGATACCACAATGAGATTTTTTTTGTGCCATCCTTCGTATTTAATGAACATTCATGATTCTAGTTTGCATACTTGTTTTATTTTAAGCTTTTAAGGTAAAAAAGATAAAAATATATGGGTTAGCCAACTCAAAAAAATGTCTCATACTGGATAAGAAAATTATTAAATCTGTATTATAAATGCTTTATAACGGTGGTCTCATATTAGTTAAGTTAATCGACCTATTTCTGTAGTTTTTGTTGGTGTAGAGCGACGATTGCGAGCGAACTCTGCTCAGTCATCAGATTTAGTCTTGAGCAGGACCGTTTTCGCAGTTGAATCAAATTAATTTTTATTCTCTTTTTTCCCCAAGCACTTGACTACTCTCGGAATCGATCTAGGGATCTTTCACTTACCGGTTTGACACCTGTATCAATGAGCCATCGAGTAGTTCACTTTATATTTTTAAAAGTATATATATATATATATATATATATATATATATATATATATATATATATTATATATATATATATATATATATATATATATATATATATATATATATATATATATATTTCTCCTGGTTTCTCGGGTCTTAGACCGCGTATTACTTCTAGTCTCTATCGATGACGTTTCGACAGAGTCGCATCTGTCATCTTCAGGTCTGTAACTTTCGGCTTGTACTCCTTGTTACTCGAACTGTACTGGTATCTAGTGTTGCTGGCTGATTTTTATGTAATTCCTGCTTTCTCTTTTCGTTTGGTTTCACCTTTTTCGTTTTGACTACTATGTCCATTTTTGCACTTTCTTTTTTAGTTTCTGCGTGTTTTTTTTTTGGTTGGTATTTGTTTTTGTTCCAATACTGTTTTCCACACTGCTGGTAACCTGAGTGTGTGGTCTCTTGTTTTCATGTTCTTGGGATTCTTTTCGATTTCAATTGCCTCCCTGATTATTCTGGATTTAAAAGTTGGGTAGTGATTTGGTGGTAGAAATTGATTGTGTACCCGGTGGCGTTTATATGTTGCGCAAGAGATAACGCAGTTTGATTGACATCAAATATATATATATATATATATATATATATATATATATATATATATATATATATATATATTGGTCGATGCCCAAGGAATACCGCCGATCATCAGCGAGGACCTCAGTTGAGTTCGAGTTACCAGGAGCAGAACAGGAAGACTTGAAAATGGCAGATGAGATTATGCCGAAACGTCGTCATTTCAACATCGGTTCTTTTAAGAACCATGTAGGAGAATCTACGCGAGACCAAGCCCGGAGGAACATCAACTTCATATCCAGCACTCGCGGAATTCTGAAAATTAAATGTATATATATATATATATATATATATATATATATATATATATATATATGTATATATATATATATATATATATATATATATATATATATACACTTAAACTTAAATCGGCCATTCATTCACATTAGAATATAGCCAGTCCAGTTCGGAGTATAAAGATCCGCTTACTGGGGTGGATCAGTCCCTTTTCGTTCTCTTCTTCCGTATTGTTTTTTATAGTTGCTTGTGTGTTTTTGCTTCCTCTAATATTTTTCTCTATTCAATTCTATTTCCTATTTTATCCTTCCTGTCCATGCGGTTCATTTTTCTTAAGTCTTCTACTGCTTTTTCATACCACATTTTCTTGGGTCCTCCTCTCGGTCTATTTGTCGTAGGTTTCCATGTGGTTATTTCCTTTATATTACCTGTTTCTTCTTTTCTCATTAGGTGTCCCATCCATCTCAGCCTTTGTGCCTTCTTCATTCATTATTTCTCTTAATTGATGGTTCATATATTGCCTGCCTTCTACACTTTCCATTTTTTTTAAATCCCATTACTGACCTTAATGCTCTTCTTTCTAGGATTCTTAGTTGTAGCTCTTCTGCTTACGTTGGGCACATTATTTCAGCCGCATATAATACCGTAGGCCTAATTAGTGTTTTATATATTTTTACCTTGGTTTTTACGCTTATTGTCTTGGATTTAATTATTTCTTTCTTTATATAGAATGTTTTATATCTTTTTTGAATTCTATAGTCTAGTACTTTCTCCAAACTTGTAGCTTTCTATCTTTTCCTCTTTTACATTTCATGTATTTTGCTTTTTTCTCATTTAGTTCGAGTCCTACCATTTGTGTTTCTTTTACGAGTTTTTTAAATGTCTCTTCTAATCTCTTCCATGATCTTGCTACAGACACAATATCATCAGTGTATGCTATGATTTGGGTTTCTTTCCCGCTTCTAGTCCCTGTTTATTTTTCGTATTGAGTCTTTAATCGCAAGATTAAATATCGTTGTTGATAATGCATCTCCTTGACGTATTCCTTTATTGATTGTGAATGCTTGCGTTAGTCCTACCTCCGTATTATTGATCGCTTTTGAGTTCTTCATGGTCATTTGTACACATCTTCTTAATTTATTTGGGATTTTCATTCTCCTTAAGGTTTTCATCATTTCCTTTCGATTAATTTTATCAAATGCTTGTCTTAAGTCAATGAAAATCATATGTAATTCCATGTCATATTCATAGCATCTTTCCATTAGTTGGTACATGATAATATGTAGGGCATCTATTGTTGATTTTCCCGGGCCGAAACCCATTCAATATTCACCAATCTTTCTTCCTGTCCCTCTGCATACTCTTTAAATCTTCTTTATTATATTGATGTAAACACTTTATATACTGTGCTTAGTAACGTAAATCCAGTATAATTGCTGCATTAATGTAGGTCGCCTTTCTTTGGTATCGTTCATATTATTCCTATTTCCTATTCTACTGGCATTGTTTCATGTCTCCTTATTTCCTTTATCATGTTGGTTATTCTTTCATGTAGTTTTGTCCCTCCATATTTTAGCACCTCTCCAATTATTTCGTCACATCCCGTTCTTTATTTTCCTTATGACATCTAAAGTTTCTTCATAAGTTGGTTCCTCTATTTCTTCTTCTTCCCTTTCTTCTTCTTAATTTCATTCTTCCTCATGTTTAACTTTTTCTTCCTCTTCCTCGTATAGCAGCTCGCGAAGATGCACTTTTTATATTTCCTTCTCTTTGTTCCCGTCATATACTATATTTCCATGCTTATTTCTTTATCCCTTTGTTTTTATTGTGTTCTTCCTTTTTTTTATTTTTATTTGTTTGTAGAACTTCTTCATCGTTCTTTGTATGCACACTTTGTTGCACATTCTCTGCGCTTCTTTTTTATTTGCTTTATAGTCGTGCAGGTTCTCTTCCCTTGTTTTAACCGTTTTTTTTTGTCTGCTACTTCCTGACATTCCTAATCATACCATTGTTTTCTTGTTTTCTTCTCCTTCTATCTTACGGTTTTTCTGAAGCTTGTTTCAATTGATTCTTTAATGGTATTCCATTATTTTTCTATTTCATTACCTTCTTCTTTTTGTTCTAATTCTTTATGAACTTCTTTATATTTTTTTTTACTTTTTCCATATATAGTTTCGCCATATCTCTTCTTTCGCATTGCGTTTGTTTCTTCCTTTATTTTTGCTACTACTAGAAAATAGTCGTCGTCTGCGTTTCCACCTCTGCAAGACCTGACATCTTTGATTATCTTGTTTTGTTGTTTCTTTACTATTACATGATCTATTGGGTTTCCTCTTGTTGATTCTGGGATCATCTATGCCTCCTTATGCTTCTACTGATCTACATGTTTGCATATTCTAATTCCATTGTCGTTTGTCTTATTGTGTATCGTGTGTTGCCCAGTTACTTATCTTGTAAAATTATCTTGACCAATTTGTGAGTTTATATCTTCTAAAATTACCATGGTATCATGTTTCGGTATCTCTTCACATACCATTTTCAATTCGTTATCAAATTTGTCTTTTTCTTCTTGTTTATCATTCTATGTCGGTGCGTATATACATATCAAGGACATATTTTGTGGTTTTCCTGCTGTTCTTAGGTAACATATTCTACCATTTACCGGTTTAAAGCATATTACATTTATTTTCCTTTCTATTATGAATCCGGTTCCTTTATGTCCTTGTTTCATTTTTCCACAGTAAAACATTGTGAAGTGGATGTTTATTTCGCCTTAACCTCCCCATATTATCTCTTGTAATGCTGCTATGGATAACTTGTATTTTTTAACTCCTTGTCTATTTCTATCATCTTTCCTGGTTGTAACATAGTCTTTATTTTCCATGTTGCTATTCTGTTTATATTATTTTTTTGTTTAATTTTATAATGTTTATTTTTGTTTATTTTATTTTTATTGGTATCCTTATTACCCTTACTGTTTTTTTTTGTTTATTTTTATATTTTTTATATCCAACTCATATTCATTGCCTTCAATTTTTGTTATTTTTTCAGTTTGTTGGTTGTGATGCTCTTTCTTCCCTCTCGTCGTTTCTATCATATAGGAGCTCATTCGTTGTTTTATCCCATTTATATACTTGTTTATTTATTATTATTTTTGGATAGCCGAATTTTACTTCATTTATTGTCGTCCTTTCTTCTCTAGCTATTTGTACTATTTTACTTTGGATTTTTCTCTCATTTTGTATGTCACCTTCAATATAAATCTTTTTTCTTTCTAAACTCTTTCTTTAAAATCTCCTTCTCTCTTTTTCCATGATTTATTTTTAACTCTTTTATTATTATATTGATTTTCTTTTATCTTGGTCTTGTTTTTCAAGTATTCCTTCGATTTTCGTGATTATTGCTTTAAATTTTTGTTCCTCCTATTCCCACATCTTCTATTTTTCCTTTAATTCTTTTATCTCGTTTTTCAGTTGTATCAGTTCATTTTCGTTTTTCTTTAGTCCTTCGTTCATTTCTTTTCTCATTGCTTTAATTTCGTTCAGTATTAAGTTGTCATTATTTTCATGTATTTTAATTGGTGATCTTATAGTTTTTTGCTTTTTTAAAATGTCTTTTCTACATCCTCATCACTTGGGTCTATATCTATTATTCCTTTCATGTGCTGATTCCGCTTCATTGCTGTTTCCTGGTTACGGCCCTGTTCTTTTTGTTATACCACGCTATTTACAGCTATACGCGTTCACGGGAGTGCAAGGTCCCAGTCCACCTGTTGTAAACCTGACTCCTATCGGCGTTTCGTTGATTTGTTTACTGTTGGTTAGACAATGAGCTCTTCTACTTTTATTTACCATAAGTTTTTATCCAATGTTAGTTTATGGTAAGTGTTGAGTACTTTTGCTATTAAATTTAAAAATTAAAATTAACCCCTTGCTGTTTCATTGATAATAAATTTGTTTCACTTCTTTATATTTCCTTAGTTATCATACCGCTGCAACGGTTGTGATGTCAGCCAGTCCGTCGGATCTTCACACTATTATTACTAGGTTTCATTTCTAATTAACTTTATTTTGTGCGACAATTGCCCGCTCTCTTATCTCGAAGTTTCTTATTCCTTAACGCCTTAATTAGTAAAAACTGATTTAATCTTACTTTGGTTGATGGTTTCTTTAACTTATGGCTGTATTACACTAATTATCTTGCTTTATGTACACTTTTAGTTCCTTTGCTTTATTACATTTGACACGATTTTGGCTCCTCTGTTTAGCTACACACACACACACACACACACACACACACACACACACACACACACACACACACACACACACACACACACACACACACACACAATATATATATATATATATATATATATATATATATATATATGTACATGCAGTAGTTTATTAAGCGTGTTGCGCAGTAACCTATTGCGGAGGTGCATTGTGCCTGAGGTTTTCGCGTATTATTAGTATCCATATGGGCTTCATTTCTACACTACACACTACGCTCATCGATAACAATAATGCACTTAGACGCAAATACACCTGCGCAATGGGTTATTACACAATATGCGCAATAAAGTACTGCACAACCACAAAAAAGTTATATAGAACATTTGGCAATAAAAGTTTTTTAAGGCTAAGACCATACCAACTCTGTTCATCATTTCTTTATTCCGGTTTGCGACACGCTATTTTTACCACTCTTAACACTTGCAAAATCTATTTTCTTCGTTTGGTCCTTAAATTTTCATTTTATTATTAACAATTTGTAAGGTTGCGTTGAGGCACCCTGTATGTGAGATGTTATAATGACGTGTATTACGTGTTTTAAGTACGGGTGTATTGAGTTTGAACGAAAAAAAATTTTTTTTGTATATATGCATAATGTATGTGGGTGGTTGATACGCCACTGGAAATTTAGGGGAAATATCATTCAGTATGTAGATACGTGTATTTGAATGTTATAGAGACTTTGGTGTTGGAATAAATAGATTCTGATGAATGTAAATGTGAAGAGAAATTTGTCGATGGGACGATAATGGTTGCTGCTGTTGACTACTTAATAAAGAATGGAATGTTGGAAGATAAAGGAGTAATCTTGGCCGGAAGATGTGAGTGTATAAGTATAGAATGTTTTAGAAAATATGTAGAGAAAGATTTGGTATGTTTAATTGTTGATTATAGAAAGTTCTCGTAATGTTGTGCAATCAATTTTGAGAATACGTGTACGTATATACGATTTGAGACCTTAGACTGTACTTATTTTTGCAAATGTTGCGGAAGGAGGACGAGCGCATGTGAGAGATAAACGTTGAAAGTTGTGTAATGGACCAGAGTGGCCACTGAATGAATGTGATGACGAGAAATGGCTTCTCCATAAAGTGATTGTAAAATTTGTAAATAAGAACAAACATGGCGATGTATTGTAGTTATGAGCGTAGTTGTACAGAGGGTAGCATCAGTCGGGACTAAGAAAGTTTGAATGAATACCATTGGTGAATATAGCGAGGAAGTCGGACATGTTTAAAGATAGATGGCTGAAGGTATAAATAGGAAAGTCAGAGATTGACGTTAGCTTTTAGCTTTTTGGAGGTTGATGGTTGTTGCTTTTGGTGAGAGCTCGGTGGGAGACGCGCGCGAGGTAAAGTGTGAAATTAGAATGGGTTGAGTTGGAGTTATATTTGTGAATAATATTGAAGGCAGTCATTGTTTAAACAACTGCGTAACCCGAAAGGGGATGAATCGTATAAGACATTCATAAATAAAACAATTAATAAAAATTGAGATTGAAGATAAAATCAGTTTATTTTTCCTCAAGAAAAAGTGCGTAAGCAGATTTATAAAAAGATAACAGTTGTTACGTTATAGTGTTGATGTGCGGCGCGTGAGCTTGTACTGATCTTTAGTATAAATTATTTATGGAACCACCTTTAAGTGAGCGAAGTATTCGTAGTAAATTGAGCCAATGTTAAGGTAATTTTGTATGACATTAAAAGTTTATTTGTGTTAAGGAAGGGCTAAATTGTCCTAAAGGTTGCGAGAAACTTTTTAAGAGGCAACCAAATGTGTACAGATTATTACGGTTTATTGGAGTAATAACCTCGCATAGTTGGACTAATCGCGAGTGCAGAAAGGAATAAGTGTTGGTGGAATTGTGAAGTATTTGTTATATGCCTTCAGGCAATTTAAGGATACAAATGGACTACAAATAATTGATTTACGGGAAGAGAGAAGAAAGAAGAGCGAAGGATTAATGGACAATTTTAAGTAAGAATTACATTTAAGAATTTTAAAAACTCAGATAAGCACGATTATCTTTTTGTTTAGTTGTAATTTGCGTATTGTTGGGTAATTTTTTTTTTTGGGAAAAGGTAATCGGTCTCGAGTTATGTTGTATTGGCTGTTTTAGCAGTAAGAATTTTTATAGAAACGCAAGTTTGTATTGACAGTAACGTGGTGGAGTGGTTTATCAACCACGCTGTCGTGTATGTAAACATTTGTTTATTATTTTGTGCAGGACAATATATATTTATCGTTAACTTTTATTTTGTTGTTTATTTAGCCAGTTATGAGATACATTTATGACGTTTACTTAATTGGTGACCTAGTTTTCGACAACTTAAATGTAAACTTTGCATATTTTGGTTTTAAGATTAATGAACAACCAAAGGTTATATTTGCCAGGTTGATTGCAAAAATGTTCATGTTAGTTTCTTTTAATGCAATACACTAATGACGGATCAGCTGTTAATTAAAATTTCATTAAGTATAAGTAAGAGATGAGTTTTGAGAACTTACATATTTACGAATGTCCAATACGATTCAGAAGTATTATAAAAATTAAATTAAATTTAAAAGATATCGTTCATGTTAGGAATATTAAACCTTCAAGGATTATTCTCGTTTGACTGTTTTGCAGCACTTTATCACTATTATATTGGAGTAAGAATTATTAAGCCGATGACATTGATTTTCTTTTGGTTAGGAATTTTAAAAATTAATTTTCGATCATTGAATGGAGAAATAGTTTATTCATTAATAAGTAGAAATTTAACTTTATATGTATACGAGGGATACGTAGAAAATATAACTGTTGGTTACGTGAATGCAGTTAAATTTGAGTGATAAATTTTGTTGTGGAAATTTTGGTATACGAGGTGTATTCAAAAAGTTTCTAATAACCTGGGTAGTACTAAATATATTTGAGTTTGAGTTGAATTGTTTGGGACGAGTGTTTGTTTTAGAACCCTCGTGTGAGAGTTTACTGAGTAAGCACAATTCTACTTTCCACAATCAAGTAGGGTTAATTAACACCCAGCTTAAGACAATTATTTTAGCGAAGTTTCGATTGTGGTGGCGCCTAGAGACATATTTTCCCGGACTGAGCTGTTTGAATATCGGTGTAAGGTGTTTGAGCGTATTAATCATTCATTTTACTTATTATTTCGACCACGCTCATCTCCCTGTTAGCTGGCTTGGCAACCCGCTTACATTAGTAAGCATACACGACGCCTAGTGCGGTTTGGACGTGTAAAAAATTGCCTTTGATTTACTCATCATACTTCAAACTAATATTTTAGTAATTTATAGAATATTTTTTGCTAAAACCTGTTAATGGAAATAATGGAAGTAAACGCCGGATCGCCACATAATGGAAATGAAGGAGGCTATGGCTTGGGCATCCTTATGCTCTGAAAAGTATGGGGAATTAAAGGAGTTAGTCTAGAAATTGATACAGCCTAATCCAAGAAAACCCATGATTTAAAATAGAATAACTATTACTATATTACCGGGTTGTTCGGAAAATAATTACGTTCTTTTTTTTGTAAAATTAAAGACAGTTTTCGTTTAATGAATAAATATTTTATTAAATTATATGTTGGCCATTCTGGTCTAATACCTTTTGCCATCTTTCTGGCAGTAGCATTATTTCACGCTCAAAAAATGTTTGCTCTTTGCTGGCAAAAACTGATCTAGGTGATTTTTGACCTACTCACTTAAAGTAAAGGTTTTACCGTCTAAAAAATTTTGTAGTGACCGGAACAAAGAATAATCCAAAGGTGCCAAATCTGTAGAATATGGTGGGTATGGCAGTGTGTCCCCTTCAAGCTGTAAAAGCTTTTGAGGAGTTATCAAACTTGTATGAGGTCTCTTGGTGAAACACTACACCATTTCTGTTGATTAAATCTGGTCTTTGCTGTTTAAGTGCATCATTCAGTTTGTCCAGCTGATGACAGTAGACTTCCGAATTAATTGTTGTGTTATCCGGTAAAAGCTAAAAAAAAACGATTCCTTTAAAATCCCACCAAACACACAGCATCATCTTTTTTTGATGGATATTGGCTTTCGAAATGCATTGGTCAGATTCATCTTTTTTACTCCATGATCTCTTGCGTTTGATATTGTTGTATACAACCCATTTTTTGTCCCCAGCAATGATGCGCTTTAAAAATGGATTATTTTGGTGGCGTTTGACGAGCGAATCACAGACGTCAACGCGACGACACAAATTTCTCTCCATGAGAACATGGGGAACCCATATATCGAGTTTAGAGGTCAAACCTAGGCCTTTCAAGTGGTCAAAAACAGTTGAATTTGATAAATGTAATCTCTCACCGATCTCATGTGTTGTTATTCTCCGGTTTGGATCAACAAATGCCTTATTGTGTCTTCATTAGCTTCAACCGGCCTTCCAGAACGTGGTGCACCTTCGACATCAAAATTGCCGGAGCGAAATTTTGCAAACCAATTCTGGCACTGGCGTACTGTCAATGCATCTTCTCCGTACACGTCGATAATTTTTTTTCTCGCTTGAACAGCATTTTCACCTTTTCTATAGTAAAAAGTAAAATATGACAAAAATGCTGCTTTTTGCTCTCCGTATTTAAAAGGGCACCAAACAAAAAGTACTACGTAGAATCAATCGCACTTTTTCACTCACAAGCTTTGCTATATCAGCTGTCCAAACATATAATGATTATGCGACTTAAGTATGAAGTTTGATGCGAAACAATACAATTAAACACCTCTAACTCTCACCATTCACTCTCTAACTACGACCCTTCGACCCCACCATAATGCTACAACTCTTCAACGTAGATTACTCGCATAGCAGTAACATTTCGCGCATTTAACCTCAATACACCCTGTGCTTTAGCAATTATTCTGTAATTATAAGTACAAGCAATATATAAAACGTGGTGTTCCAAATTTACGCAAGTGTTAACCAAGATTTTGAAATAATCGCTAACATTTAATAATTTAATAATTTTGCAGCTTATTACCTTTTTACAAATGACAACGTTTGGAATAATATATGGATCATTTTTAGCAGATATTGACGATGAAACTACTGCAACATCTTTAGTAAACGGAATATTTTTTACTGTTATGAGCTTTACAGGTAATTACCGTGTTTCAATATAAAAATAATATGTACAATTGCAGGACTAGCAGCAAATCAATTACTACAAAGAGTTAGCCCTCGAAAAGTGATATTACTTGGATCATTAGCGTACGTAACGGGTGGAACTTTAAATATATTTGTTTCTTCTACTGTGTACTTAGCAATCTCTTTTGGAGTTATTCAAGGTAGTTTTTATCAAGAATCTCTCTCCTCCTAATAAACAATATTTCTTTAGGTTTTGGCTATGGTTTACTGTCCCCATCTTTATATACAGTAGTTAATCAGTATTTTGAGAAGAGACGAACTTTTATTGTAAGCGTTATTAATGTATTAGTTATAAGCTCGTCAACTTTACATCCGATTTTGGCAAAAACCTTAATGAATGCTTATGGTTTTCGGGGAACCTTGGCTATATTATTGGCTATATGCTCGCATTGCATTCCAGCTGGATTATGTTATCAACCTATAAAGTGGCATATGAAAAATCAGTATACCTCACGTAAGTTATTTCACGTGAGTTTGATAAATATATTGCTACATTGGCCCGCAGATGTACGTACAGGCTGTCCCAAATTCGAGGGCAAGCATGGGGATCTCGCTTATTATAAGAGATAGGATATAAGTTTAAATTCGGCACTTTTGCTAAAGTCGTTGCCGAGTAATAATCTGAAAAGAAATTTGGGCTAACTCGAATGGATTTGGTTTTATGCTCAAAAAACTAAAAATTTCGATTTTTGTTTTTCGCGTTTGGCTACCTTATTATTAGGAATTTTCAAAATTCGATTAAACATTATTAAGGCAACTTTTTACGCACAACACTAATACGGTATTAAAAATATTCTGCGACGTTTTGTTTATTCTGAACCATCATCAGGTTTATTTTTTCTTATCGGGGTTAAGACATATTTTTATGGCGTTGGATGGATAATATTATGCTGATTTTAGTAATATCTGACACTTCATGGTTTGATCGACTGCGAACTAAAATACTCTTAAATTAAAAACTAAATATTACATTATCACGATACCCATGAATCGAACAAAACTCAGGAGTTGGCTTTTGTCATGTCATTTTCTAATTGTAAAAAGGGTAATAACTGCAAGATTCTTCGTGTTAGTGCTTTAAAATTTGCAAGTTTCTTTAGAATGTTTTCAAATTCAGAAAAACGAGACATGATAAGGATATTTTATAGCTGCAATAGAAATAGTGTCAGAGCAGAACAAAGATATTTAGAGCAATATCCGGAGAGGCAGCAACCAAACCAGAGATATTTTTTAAAATTAGACCAAAATTTGCGAGAATTTGGATGTTTTCAGAAACCTCGAAATGCATATGGTAGCAGACTAGACAGAGATGCCGAAGAAGAAATATTACATCAGGTACTATTTGTTAGTATTATACTAATTATAAGAATTTCCACTCACTTCACTACTAATTTCAGCAGACATTTTTTTTTTGGAGAGTTATGACTTTATGTTATCCATCTTAGGTTCAAGAAAATCCTACCAGAGAAATAGAGCAAACTATTGAAGTGCCAAAAACGACAGTTTGGCGAGTGTTTAAGCAACACCGTTATAAACCATTTAAGTTACACGTTAGTCAAACTCTTCGGCCTGGGGACGATATGAGACGGTTGGATTTTTGTAACCAACTTAATACCAAAATGCTGGAAAATCGCAACTTTCTCAATCAAATAATTTGGACGGATGAGTGAAATTTTTCCACTAATGGAATGTTTAATCGTAATGACGAGCACTACTGGTCCGTTGAAAATCCACGAATTAACAGGCAAATGCGAGGACAAGGCCACCGGTCCTTTAATGTGTGGGTTGGAATCTGGAAGGATAGGCTCCTTGGGCCGAAGGTATCCTAACGTCTCAACGCTACCTCGCATCTCTAACACACGAAATATCAGACCTTTTGGATGATGTTCCGCTAAACGAAAGATGGACTCTCTGGTGGCAAATGGACGGAGCTCCTCCTCATAATGATGCGATAATAAGTGAATATCTTAACGGTGAATTTCCTGATAAATGGATGGGAAATAGGGGACCACTTAGGTGGCCAGCAAGAAGTCCAGATTTAACCCCTTTAGATTACTTCCTCTGGGGCTATTTAAAAAATATGATTTATAAGACGCCACCGCAAAATATAGAAGAACTCCAGAATAGGGTTGTTAATGAACTTCGTCAAATTCCCAGGCGAACCATTCAAAGAAACGTAAACAATTGTAGAAGAAGAATTCGTTACTGTATTCAAAAAGGAGGAAACTTGTTCGAACATTTATTATAATAATTTTTGTTTGTTTGTCTGTGTAATTATTTTGTTGTTACCTATCGATAAATTTGCGTTGTCGCTATTATGACCGTGTTACATAGACATACTTGTTTGAGTTGTTTGTTAATGTTTTTTTTTTAAATTGTTTAAATGTTTTTATATTTTTTTGGATGTTCTAACGAGTTTAACAAATTAAATAAGTAGAACTACTGTAATTATTCCTTGCTGGATCCAAGAAGGCGCAATCTTGTTCTTCGTATTTTTCTCATTATTTTAGTTCTCAGTCGATCAAACCTTAAAGTGTTATATATTGCTAAAATCAACATAACATTCTCCATCCAACGACATAAAAATATATCTTAACCCCCATAAGAAAAAATAAACCTGATGATGGTTCATAATAAACGAAACTTCACATAATATTTTTAATGCCGTATTAGTATTGTGCGTAAAAAGATGCCTTAATAATTTTTAATCGAATTTTGAAAATTCCTAATAATAAGGTGGCCAAACGCGAAAAACGAAAATCGAAATTTTTAGTTTTTTGAGCATAAAACCAAATCCATTCGAGTTAGCTCAAATTTCTTTTCAGATTATTACTCGGCATTGAATTTAGCAAAAGTGCCGAATTTAAACCTATATCCTATCTCTTATAATAAGCGAGATCCCCATGCTTGCCCTCGAATTTGGGACAGGCTGTACAAACCATTACTAATACTGTGGTTATATTTTTAATGCGGATGCTTAGATATTATACTCTATCACATTTAAATAGTGTATATTTTTGTTACTGTTACCTTTCGCTTCTGCACTTTTGTTATTCTGCTACGAGCCAGACGTACAGTGGCATAATTAGGCCACATTTGCAAAATATGTGGTATCCAACTACTTTGTGGGCCAGGGCATAGATAAGTGAGGGGATAGATACACGACGCCTACCATTCGCGCCGTTGTAATAAATTAGTTGTGTATTACGTCACCTGAGGGCTAATGAAGCACAGACAGGAATTTAAAAAACTCATATTCAAATGCTTTATTGTGAATGTATAAGAACTGGCCCGTTTGCACCACCTCAGTTTAAAACCGAGGTAGTGCAAATGGGTCTAAGAGTATTAAAATATTTAACTTCCATATTTACTAACATAAGTAGGTATATGAATTCTAATATACAATTTTTTTACATCACGATAATTAAAAAGTGTCAAGCTACAATTTTTATGTACTTACACTAAATTCATCAAAAGTAAATTAACATTATAAAAGTATCGAAATTTAATCTATCCAAACACGTATTTATATTTCTTTATACCATACTTTGTTCATAAAATAATAAATTTGATATACACATATAAGTAGGGCTAGGATTTGTATGCATTTAAAAATGCCAAAATATGCATGCACTTATGCACTATAAAATGTTGAAATATGCTCTTAAAATTGGAGATATATGCATTAAAAGCAATATTTTATAGAAAATATGCGTTATGCAGTTCGGAAAAAGAAATCAAAAAATAAAAATAATCACATTAATTTATTTTATTTATAAAAAATAATACAACTTTACAAAATAAATTTAGCCTATGTATTAAATGAATTACTATTTACAATAATATACATTTTTAAATTATCAAAAGTAGAAATACTTTTATACTTGGAAAAACCCCTTTCAACATCGCAAGATGTAACTGGAGCGTATTTATAATTGTTCAATTCGACTATATTATATTCTTTCAGTTCATCTGCGATAGTAGCTTGACCAGTTATTGCGTCATCTATTTTTCTAATTAAGGCAAAACCTACATTTTCCTCTAAAACATATTTTATTTTTTTATGTACTGCAAGACCCTTTGGATCTTTAACTTTAGCAAGAGAGGTACTAATATTATCTACCAGAATAGTACTTTCTGAAATTGAACAACCTTATCTTTCTAATAAAGTAATTGTTTTTGACAAACAAACAAAATTTTAAAAAACAAACAGCAGTTCTTCCTTAATTCCTTTCGCATTAACTGCGTCTTGTGCATTTTGTATACAAAGTGCATCATCTTTGTTAAATATGTTTACAATTTCTTTAATTGTATCAAAGTAATTTGAATAATATTCTGCTGCAGACAGTCAGGTACCCCATCTTGTTATTACAGGCTCTGTGGGCAGTGGTATATGGTGTGCTATTTCCTTAAATGCCTGTATACGATGTGGAGCTTTACGGAAGACTTTCTTAACGTTTGAAATTAAATTATTCACTTTTGGATGTACTTCCCGCACTTTTTCCGCGACTCTGTGTAATCCATATGCCAGGCAGGTGAGATGAATCATCTTCGAGTATAAGACTTGAAGGCCTGCTCCAGCCTTGAGCAAGTAAGGTGCTGCATCAGTAATAAAAAGGAGCACTTTTTCGTACTGAATACCCTGGGGCCACAAAAGAGCCGTGGAATCATTAAACAATTTTGCAATTGCCGAATTATTTGTATTTTCAAAAACATCCATGGTTAAAAGATATGAACTAGTATTCGCCTCTCTAGTTAAAATGCTTATTATAACGTTAGCAACATATCTGAAAATAAATTTTTACTAGAATAAATATTTAGTTGCAACAACAAACTTAAATCATTATTTAAAGAACAATACATTTTAAAAACGAGTATAGGTGAAATTCGACAAAGAAATATTCTTGATTTCGTAAAACCTTCGTATTAGTACATCATCCATTTAATCTAACAAAACAATAATTAAGTTTCTACGTACTTGCCAACGCTGTCTGTAGCTTCATCAATCGAAACCCAAATATAATTGTCACCTATAGCTCTTCTAATTAATTGGATGGTATCATGGTACAAGTTAGGTAAGTAATTTTTTCTAACAGTAGATTCATCAGGCATAGGGGTTTTTGAAATTTCTTCTAAAAAATTTCGGAATGCGGGGTGGTTAATGGAATGTCCGCAGCCACTAACGCACTACACAGTCTTTTATTAAATTTCGCAGATTTATTACTACCACTACTTAAATTATTAAGACATCCCGGCATCAGAGACTGTTTTTTAGTTTTTAAACCCACACACTTTTGGTGTTTTAATGTGTTAAGGTGTTGTGTTACTTGAAACCGCTTGTTTGCACTGACTTTACCCTCACACACTGTACAAAATAATGTTTTATCGTCGGTCGTAAAAACCTCGAATTCGCGAACGTAACTTCGCAGAGTTACAGAAACGGATCGCTTTTCTTTTCCCATCCTTAGGACACAAAGTTCTGAACTCAACTATGTACAATAACAAATACAACAGTTACAGGCAGGTAGGAAGTTCCAAGAAATATTCATGAAAGCTGTATACCTAAAAGGTATAATCCTCCAGTTATTAACAATAGGACAATAGCGTACTTAATACTCAGAGGATGAATAATCTGTAAATACTTCCCACTGTAAAAATAAATCCTCTTGGTAATTCCCATGTTAAAAATAAACACAAAATAAATTTTAAAAGAAGAATGTTTTAAATAGTCATTTTTAAATCACATGCAAAAGTAACTGTAAAATGCAAAAATGCGAGCAAAAACATACCAAATATGCACTAACACTAAAATATTACGAAATATGCATGCATTTAGAAAAATCATTAGAATATGCATTTATATGCACTTTCAAATTCACATATGTGGTGCACATACTCATAAAACAGTTTATACTTTACTTTGCATATGATTACTGTAAGCAAAAAAAATTTGCAAATGCATAGAAATCCTAGCCCTACATATAAGTAATAATCGTTTTACATAATTTTAACAGAAAGAATACAGTTAAACAAACACCGGGCCTTAGGGTATAATGGTGGTTAATTGTTGCTTGACTAATGGCCGGTTGCAGAAAGCCTACTTAAATTTCAAGGCTTTCTTAAGTCGTTAAGAACGTCTCAAATATAACTTTCGGTTGCATAAACGTCATCCGCCATGTTTAAGAAGGTCTTAAATTTCAGACGTTCTTAAAGTAGCTGAGACATTCTTAAACTAAAAATCGGGTTGCATAAACAAAATATTAAGGTTAAGCCACTAAATCTTTCTTAGATTTGAGATAGCAATATCGACATCTTAAATTAATTTCCTTTCGATTTAAAATTCAGAAAATTCAGTTTTTGTTCTATTTTTATTAATTTTAATAAATTTTCATTGTATTTTCATTAGAAGCAACTATTGTTACAATACATAAAATATTTGTTTATTTTTAATTTTTTTTATTTTTTAATAAATACGAAAACAATTACAAGTAAGTAATACGTACACAATGATATTTATTTATAATATAAACAAATCATTTTAGTAACTATGTCTGATTCGTCACTCTCTTGTATGGAATATTTTCAACCTCGCCTTCGAAGATGTAGACGTCCGCGAGTATTTAGAAGTCGCACTAATCCAATGGTTATTCTCAACGTTACTGAGTTTTATGAAAGATTTCGGTTCTCAAAAGCGATGGTACGAGATCTTGTATTACGTATAGGTAACCACGTCAAGCCAGTAACCCAGCGAAATAAATCGATCCATAGCATAAATCAAATTTTGATAACCTTAAGATATTACGCTACAGGTGCATTTCAGCAAGTAATAGGAGATACCATTAATGTACATCGATCAACTGTCTCCAGAATGGTAAAGCGAGTGACGTATCAAATAGCAAGATTGAAAAATGAGTACATATTTATGCCAAATAATTGTGAACTGTTGATAACTGCAATAACCTAAACAAACAATCTAACCTCAATTCATTGAAATTATTGCTGTCAAAGCGTCGAACTAACGAAATTACCAATGTTGCCACCTGAATCGCATACTTAGTTAAGAAGAGCTTAAACTAATTTAATTTTCTTTTATGCAACCCAATTAAATTTAAGAAAGTCTCAAATTTAAGAGCGCATTAGTAAAGAAAGTTTCAAAATATTGTTTCTGCGACCGGCCATAAAGTCACTAAATATAGCGTCACCGGTGCCTTCGGTGACGTGATACATAACTATGGGGTTTGAAACGAAACTCAATACCAATTTTATTATAGGAGTGAACAGCGCATGAGCCAGGGATTCTGTTCTACAAAAAACGTCATAATCAAACTGGTGCCACCTGTATGAAACCTTCGTGAAACGTCGTGAATAAAATCTAATACTTGCTTACCTAAAGCAGGATAGCAAGCTAATCGCTCAGGTCTTACTCGGAAGCTGACATTTAAGATAGCTCAAATCACTAACTTCAAAATATAAAAGTTTAGTTACCTAATGTGATAATGGACAGTTATATACAAATTATATAGAAAAGCACAATAACCTTCAACTACTAAAAAGTTAATTATGCTTTTTAGACGTTACCGTAACTGATCATTAATCACTAGAAACGGTAATGCATTATTAAAGGCGCTAACAAAAATTCGAAAGCCGCGCGCTTCCATAAATATCTGTTGTGTAACATACAAAACCTACAAAATGGAAACTAAAAAAACGAAATAATTTTAATATTTTTTTTAGTATAATTATAAAACCTCTTTTATAATAAATTAATTACGCAAATATCCAACATTGTAAAACAGAAACAATAATCTGTCAAACAGACGTTTAAAACTTCATATCTGGCTGAAGTTAATGTACATCTAAACGCTAACTTACAAAATTAAAAGAAATGAAACCATTTGAATTATAATTTTTTTAGGGCAACTATGCCACCTCTATTTTTATACGTTCCTAACGAAAACACGAAACACTGTAAAAACAGAATAATATTCTGTCAGAATGACGTTAAAGAGCTCCGTCAGATGGTTTACCTTGCGTTATATTAAAAAACTTTATAAAGAAAAGTTATGAAAAATTAAATTTTCTTTAAAAAATACGTCTACACTTTTTCTTATAAAATCAAAAACTGCCTCTAATAAATCCCCCCTTCACCGCTGGATTTCTCCCAAAATCTAATCAGCTCTGAGCCAAATGAAAAAAGCTTTAAGATGGGCTAATAAGTCGATTTAGCGATAGTGAAGAAAAGTCGATTACTTAACCTACATATGTATATGTAGGTTGGAAGGTAAAATTTGCACTAACATTTAAATTCTACGTTAGGAATTTTTTTGTTGCTAAACTACGCGCCGTATCAAAAAATTGCATAGAACATAATTAATCGATAAGGTCTATATATTGGTATTTGTATATCTTTGAAGTATATAGCTGTTTCAGAAATATTAATATAAAACACACACACGCACACACACGCACACGCACACGCACACGCACACGCACACGCACACGCACACGTACACGTACAATACACCCACACGCACCCGCGCACGCGCGCACGTGCCCACACGCGCACACGCGCTCACGTGCATACGCGCACACTCGCACACGCGCACACGCATACACGCGCACGCGCGCACACACGCATACACGCACACACGCACACACGCACACGCGCACACACGCACACACGCACACGCGCACACACGCACACACGCACACACGCACACACGCACATATTTATTAAAAATTAAACTTATTTCGGGTTTAACTAGTGTTAGTTATAGTCTATTCGACGATGAGGTCGGAGGATGTTGGTAAAGTTTTTCTTTAACGTAGCCCCAAAGAGAGAAGTCAAGGGGCGTACAATCCGGTGATCTGGCTGGCCAGTTTTGTACACCACCTCATCGGATAATTTCTATCGAGATATTGCCTAACATTGATTGCATAGTGTGGAGGGCGCCATCCAGTTGAAACCACATCGTACGAATATTATCTACCTCGATATTTTCCAAAAGCTCGGGTAAATCATTTTCCAAAAACTGTAAATATCATTCTCCAGTAAGACTCCCATCAAATAAAAAGGACCAACCACATTAACATGGATTATACCACCCCACACATTAACTGACCATCGATGCTGGTGATCAGAAACTCTTAAGATGTGTGGATTAGTATCTGACTAGTAATGATAGTTATGTGTGTTAATATTGCCATTATTGTGAAAATTCGTAAATAGAACGTTATTAACAAAATTGGGTTCTTCATTTACTTTAGTAGTTACCCAGTAGTGGTTACCCATTGGTAGGTTTGATTGACAATTTAAGGGAGACTTCCTGTACATCAACAGTTTAATAGTAATGTTTTACATCAAACTAAGTTTGATGTGGTAGACCAGATATTTATTTTATTTTATACCTATGTATGCAGTATCCTACTACGTAATTAGGGCTATGCCCTGTGTAGTTTGAATAAATAAATAAATTGACAGGAAGATTCACGATTTTGAAAATCTATTTCACTTAAAGCTTGATGTTGCTCGATGTGATAAATTGTATTTCTATTTAGGTCTAGGTGTGTACTTAGCTCTCTGGTACTAATTTCCGGATTTTCTATGAGAGATGCCACAACTTGAAACTCAATTTCTTCATTTGGGCTTGTTTTCGCTCGCTTGGGATAACACACACTTCTATAATATAAATCTCTCAGTTACATTCATAAACGCTTCTTTACGCGGATTTCTTCTCTCTGGGTTCACAGTACAAACGGGTAGCCATCAAAGCAATTCTTTGAGGTTCGCTGTAAATAAAGATCATATCGACCGTTTCTTCTTTGGAAAAATTCATTTTATACAAGAATTGACAAAACGACAATCCAAAAACACACAAATTGATGGAACAATATTTTAATGATTATACAAACGTTAAAACAATAGATGAAATTGTTCCTCTTTTTACGAGCGGCTAGCCTACCTGATTTGTTTTGTTGAATTCTGTTGTCATAGTAAACTTGTATTTTAGGATATTTTTACGTAAAAGCGTCAATACCTCAAGAAAGGTCCGTCTTATGGCTATGAAACTTATTATCAATTCGTATCTACTTTTCACGGGGAATCGAAATGTGAAAAAATATACAGGGTGTAGCATTTGAAAAAATTGAGAATAATTACATTTCGCGTAAGTTAATCATTCTGTATCGTTCTACGTGTTTTAAAAAAATTTATCAGTTTGTTTGTTAGTAGACTATTATTAATAGGGCGTGGTGTAAACAGATTTACAAAATCATGATGACAACGCTCACATCGTGGTTTCAAAGTTAACTCTATTTTGGTACTAAAGTGACGATATTTGCAGAACGGTTAGCGATACAGATAAAAATTTCTATAGTTTTATTTTAAATGTAACAGTGAATTCAAAAATGCAAAAATATACTGAGCATTCCATTCAAAAAACACAGGTTTGGGTTGGGATATTGTCAACCGCCCTGTACATACCTAAATATTTTTAGAATGTCGGTCCAATGATCGTGTATTACCACATCAAAATTGGTTTTCATATTTCTAATAGTTAAGGAATAGACACCGCCTTGTATATACCGGGTGTCCCAAATTTGCTGGGACACAGAGCTACCACGTGTAGTAGAGGTCAAAATAAGTCGATTGGACCTAACTTATTTATATGCCAAAATGTACCGTTTGCTCGTGAAAAGAGTTTAAAGTTTACATTTAAAAAAATACATTTTTGTGCGCTGGTCAGAAATGAGTGAAACAAATTGAATAAAATTTGACAAAAGTGCATTTTAGAGGATTACTCTCCTTTCGGTAATCAAAGAAACTCAAAAGAAATGGTCGAAGGGTTAAAACCACCCTCATTCCCTGATGTTTTTTTCCGAACTTTCTTATAGGTGGTAATACGGTTCTCAATTTTTTTTAGCGAAAATACTGATTAATTATCTTTATTTTATTACTCTTGTAAAAATTTCATATTCCGCATAGTTTCGAAGGAAAAAATGATCTATTAAATACTGATAACAGATATTCCCAATAATAGATGTGCAATATTACGGCCACCTTCATCAATACAAAGGTCAATTCATCGTAAAAAAATTGAAATGCGCCCTTCTCAGGACATCGTTGTTTCCACGTAGTGCGTTAACGGTATTTTTGATTCTGTTCCACAGTTGTTCGGAAGTATTAATTTGAAACTCGTACACTTTTGTTTTTAACGCTCCCCAGATAAAGAAGTCACAAATCTGGAGACCGTGGAGGCCATTCAATAGGTGCTTCTTGTCCCCTACTAATCCTTCTACCAGTAAATTGTTCGTTTAGATATTCTCTTACTGCACGTTCAAAATGAGGTGGTAGACCGTCGTGCATGAAGAACATGTTTCGATGAAGATTAAGGGGAAAGTTGTTATTAGACAAACATTTCTTGAAGCGAAGGTATATAAATAAAGCTCTACTACACGTGGTAGCCCTGTCACAGCAATTTTGGGACACCATATATATATATATATATATATATATATATATATATATATATATATATATATATATATTATCATGAAACAAATTGAATTGATTATTATTTTAAACATGAATAAATGTCTACTTTAAGGATAATAAAGAAAAAAATTCAACTTACTTTGTTTGAAACTAATTAACTTTAACAACAAAACTAGCAATAGGAAATACCAAGAACATAAGAGAAATTGACAGTCTGTCAATAGCAAAACTAAACCAAATGTGGCACAAAACATAGCTGGTTACGTATTAAACTAAACTCTCTACCCATACTTTTCCTTTCTCTCACAGTCCTCCCTTATAATCTGGGATTTCTTCTAACTTGGAATTACGGCTTAGTAAACGCAACAAGCTAGAGGCGCCTTTAAAAATTATGCTTCTTTTAATTATTGACCTATAAAAACTCACTCGCGTTCCACCTTGAACAGCTGGCTTGCCGTAGGACTCTAACCTTTTTATCCTAACATATGGTTAATTTGTAAATTTTGCAGAGGACAGAGGTACGGATGTCTTATCTTACCACTATTTGTCGATTGAACGTTAACGTGACTATATAAAATGGGGTAATCTAAGTTCCGTTATGAAATTAATACAAACCTAACTGGTAATAATAAACTAATGGCGGTAAATTTTCTATTTGCTAAGTTTATTAGCCTACAAAATGCAAAGGTTGTTTTTTAAGTAAGTACCGTTTTGAAATTCGGTCGCTGTGGCAATTGGCATTTGGCGCACATGGGCCTTGTATACCTACATCTATCAGGAAAAAATTAGACTCTATTACAAAACCGTGTTAACGTTTATTTGTGAGCATTTAACACACCTTCGACAATTGATAATCACACCGGCTCTAAAATATGCGTTGTGATTCATTTTGTTGCGCTAAATGTCAAGTGAATATGGAGAAAAAATTGTCAGCCATGGAACGGTACGGTAATGGGATAAAGCTTTTGAAGATAGTCGCATGGATGTTCGTGGAACGAAATGGGTGACCTTCAGTTATTACTGAAGGTTTGTTGGAGAAGTTGAGGTAAAACTGAAAGATAGCGTACGCTTTACGATGTCACCGTTACCAAATGAATTTCCAGTGGTGCCACATGTAAAATTGTTGTGTTCCCATTAGTTACTGAAAATGTGGACTGAGATCTTCAAAACCAATGTTTATCCAGTAAGTTGAGCTTCTTGAGCGGTACAGTAGGAAAGTTGATAATGTTTTAATCCAAATGGTCTCAGATGACATCAAAGCACCAACCTATGGAATGGCGACATTCAATATTACCCAAGAAAGTAAAGTTCAAACAAATACTTTCATCTAGGAGAACCATGTGTACTGGAAGTGGAAGTTGCCTGCGAATGTTTCCTCTCGTGATGCAACAATAAATTTTACCATTTGTTGCGAGACCTTAAAATCGTTTGGTTGAAAACTTGATCACCTTCCGACAATCCGAGTGATTACCATCTGTTTTTGCATTTGAAGATCTCATCTAGGTAGTCAAGCCACGGTGACACGGTTAGGTCAAAACAACCGAGTTGGAATGGCAGTTAAATGATGCGGCAGATTTTTATGAGGTTAGAATTCAATAGCTGATTGTACGATACAGTAAGCAATTTTAGTACCAATTATGCAGAGAGGTAGGGTAAGGTACAACCTTTCATGTAAAAATCTTGGAAAAAAGTATACTTAGCTTCTTTTATTTAAAAACGGTGCTTATTAAAAAGCACATCTCGCAACACGTTTAAGTTTCTACGATCAATTTACATCATTCAATATTTTTTAAGGGTATTTTCTATTGGTATTTGTGAGGCGACATCTGAATACAAACAGAAATGTCAGGAATCTCTGTGGGCAACAAATACTAAGTTTATTAGCACTACCCGTCACTAGAGCTTTTACCTACTAGAGGAATTCTACCTTTAGTAAGAGATCCTTAACTTGTTAATCATTGTATTGCCACGGGACCTACAGTTTTACTTCTTACCCGAGAAAGAGTGCTTTGGTTTTTACTTACTTACTTAACCTTCACGCCATTCCCTTGCGGGGTAGGCAAAACAATCCCTGCCTCTTATTTATTTTTCATTCACAATCTTTCGCCATGCTTTCCTATCTCTACATACCTCCCTAGCTTCCGCAAGATTCATACATAGTCTCTGACATGCCCTTTTGTTTTTAGAACTCCTTATCTTTCTTTCCTTTATCAAAGATTCTACTACATTCAGCCAAGTTTTACGCGGCCTACCAGGCCCGGCCTTTCCCCTAACGTCACCCACATATATTTGTTTCGTTAATCTTATGTTATTCATTCTCTCAATGTGACCAAACCAACGTAATGTACAACTTTTATATCTATCCATCATCGTCTTTTCCTCACCACACTCCCTCATTATGCATTCATTTTTTATCTTGTCCCTTCTCGTTTTACCACATGCGCTTCTCAGAAATCTCATACCCACAGCATTTATTTTTCTTTCGTGCTTTTTTTGACATACCCATGTCTCACTTCCATACAGTACTGATGGGACGAATACGCCATTATAGATTGCTCGTTTCGCAGCTAGGCTCATGCTTTCATTTCTCATTATCGTCCACATACTTCCAATCACTTTCCTTCCAGCATTGACCCTTCGTCCAATCTCGCTCTCAATTGTACCATCTGCAGTAAACATTCTACCGAGATATACCAGCTCGTCCACTTGCTCCACGATTTCATCTTGCAGAGTAAATCCTCTACTCTCCTTTTTACCTTCCCGATTGAACACCACAATCTTAGTTTTGTTCGCGTTTACCTTTAGGTCCATGCTCTCACAGACTGTATCAAACTTCCTCAGAGCGGTTTGCAGCTCATCCGCACTGTCACTTAATAAGACTGTGTCATCTGCATACACCAAGAGTCGTACATTTACGTCACCAACCATTACACCATTTGTATCGTTACATGCTTGTCTAAGACATTTATCCATGTATACATTGAACAACCACGGTGACATCACACAGCCTTGTCGCACTCCTTGCTCAATATTAAAGTATTCACTCACACCTCCTCTCACCCTAACACATGCCCGACTACAGTTGTATACTGCCCTTATTCCATTTATTAGACCTTTATTTACGCCATATTCATTTAATATTTCCCACAGCTTCTCTCTATTCACTCTGTCATAAGCTTTCTCCAGATCTACAAACGCACAGTACAACTTCCTTTTTACCTTTAAACACTTTTCGATCACCTGCTGAAGAGCAACCATCTGATCGACACATCCTCTCCCTGTCATGAAGCCACCTTGCACATCCCACATCTTAGATTGTGTAGTTTCTCGTACTCTTGTTCCCCTTACCTTTATACAATGGTACAATGATCGCGCTTTTCCAATCACTCGGCACTTTTCCACACGTAAGGCATACATTGAATAATTCACGCAATCTTCGTATAAGCTTTGTACCACCATACTTGAGCATTTCACCAGTGATTTCATCTATGCCTGCTCCCTTGCCGTTTTTCAACCTTCCTACCGTTTCTCTACCTCAATTATTCCAATATCCTTCTCAGTTTCATTCATCCTTTCTTCTATATTCTCCTTATTTAACCCTTCAGTCTTACGTTCCTCACTACTGTACAGCTTTCCGAAATACTCTTGCCAGAATTTCCTCACTTCAAAATTGTCCCATACTGCTTTGTTTCTTGTTTCATCACTTCTGAAGGTTCTATTTTGGGCCACGTTTTGTATTTTTGAGCCATTTCCAGAAGAGTTTGTTATTTCTTTCAGAATCATTCTGCATCGTTCCTTCCACAGTCATTACTTCCTCTTTACCTATTCTGACAGCCTCCTTCGCTTCTTCGGATCTTAATCTGTACACCTCATACAATCGTTTCTTCTCAGTCACATTTTTGCAGCAATCATTGCCATGTACGCATCTTTTTCTTACTTACTGCCTTTTTACCGACTCATTCCACCAAGCACATTTTTCTGTCTACCTACAATCACTCTTTCACATATTCGCACGGCACAGTTGACAACAGAGTTTTTCAAGCTTATCCATGCACTTTCAACGTCAGTGCCTTTTATTTGTTCGTTCCACACTGCTTCATTCACATTCAACTCTTTATTGACAGCATCTGCGTATTTCATTCTCGCACCATTATCCACTAGTTTGTCAACCCTAATTCTGGACGTTCGCACTACGTTTGCTTTCCTTCTCCACGCCCACTTTTCCCTAGACACACTCTCGATATAACCAAAAGTGGTCCGATCCACACTCGCTCCGCGCATTACTTTTGTGTCTTTCACCAGGTTTCTAAGCCGTTCATCATACACTATCAAGTCTATCATACTTTTAGATTCACCTCTTTGCCATGTATACATATTCACATTTTTATGTTTAAACCACGTATTGGATACAAACAGGCTTCTCTCCACACAGATGTTCAGCAGGTGTTCACCATTCTCATTGATTCTTTGGTCTCCGAACTTTCCTAGAACGCGTTCACTATGTTCTCTCTGTACACCCACCCATCCGTTCATATCCCCTAATATAATCACTCTTTCGTTTGGCTTACATACGTTCAACACGTTCTCCACTTCATTCCAGAAGTTCTCACGCTCCTGGTCTCTTTCTCCATTCACCGGTGCATAGCATGCAATAAGAAAAATTCTTCGAAACTCCACTTTCATTCTAACCCATATTACCCGGGGAGAGACCAATTCGTACTGTTTAACACATCTTTTCGCTCGTTCACTTATGATCACCCCAACTCCTTTTGCGCCATGCACTTCCGTCACAACTCCTGACCATAGTGCCAGGCTGCCATCCTCCATCTCCACAGCATTGGTTTTTCGTCGTTTTGAAAAACGGGTTTGAACCTGCACCGCTCGGGTGAAAGGTAAGCACTCTAACCATTCCACCACCGAGGCAGCCATTTTTAGGATAATTATGCAATCTTTTTTTTTAATACGTTCATAACAAAGATAGGCACACTGTAAGGCAAGGGCCACTGTGAAGCATATGATTTTTTTTTTTTAATTTGAATCGTAACTATAGCCGGCATCTATACAATGGAAGAATTCTTTCAAAGTCGCATTTTTATGCCAACAACAGTTTAAACTAGTTCCTCTTTTGAACGCATTAGTGGTGTGTCCGTTCTCAGCTACAGAAGGTTAATATTTTACATATTTTCTACTGCGCATTTGCGATTTAAAAACGCTAAAATCGGTAAGTACTTTTTATCTTTTAATTAGTGTAAACATTCAGGTACACTATGCTATCAAAGAATTTGTTCTCCTTGAATTTGTTTTTATTTAACCTATAAATTATATTTTACATGTGCTTTAGGCCAACTTGAGACAAACTATATGGGCCACAATGAAACATTGTGGCCCATCTGTAATTTTTCTATTATCTGATAATTTTCTTGCAGATCTGTTGTTCTTTAAACCTTTAACTAAATTTGTTCCAACATATTTTATGTCTAATTTTAAATTCCGTTATAGGCGAGTAATGTCAAGGGGAAGAAATAGGAAGACCAACAACGGAACGTTTTATAAAGACTCGATAAGACAAGCTGTTAAATAGTTTTGAATGGTGGGAAAAATAAACGTAAATTTTCACTCAGAAAAGGTGCTTTACAATATCAGACACTTTTTAGATACGTAAAAAAAAAGCACGTACGAACCCTGATGCACATATTCGTATGACACCAAATCATAAATGTCGTCTCGTATTTTCTGAGCAAGAAGGAACATCTTTAGTAGAATATATGATAACGTGCTCTAACATGTGTTATGGGCAATCAACCAGAGACTTGCATATGAAATGGCAAAAATAAATAAAAGCGAAGTATCAGACAGTTGGGAAGAAAAAAAGCGAGCAAGCACCTAGAAGATGCAAGGGTTCTTGAAACCTCGTCCGCAGGTTAGCATTCGACAACTAGAAGGGTGCAGTATGTCTAGTACAACCTCTTTCAAGAAATACAATGTTTCCAAATTTTTGACAACCTAGAAGAGATCTATAAACTATCTGACAAATTTTTCGATGGATGTCGTATATTCAACCTAGATGAAATGGGAACGACTACCATACAAAAACCTAAAAAGTATTGGCACCAAAGGATAAAAAACAAGTCAGTCAGTGTACAAGTGTTGAACGCAGTATCACAAGATACTGCATAATTCCTGCAAGTGAAAACAGTTTGTCTCCAGCTATGATTTTCCTCCGCAAACACTTTAAAACACACATGATTATGTATGACGATCATGAAAGTCACTTGACAATCCAAACTTTGAACCTAGCTAAAACAACGGAGTCACTGTAATCACTTTACCTCCTCATTGTAGTAATAAACTGCAACCCCTTGACGTCTCAGCATTCTATTCGTTCAAGTCTTCTTATACTCGTAATATAGCAGTCGACTCTTAGTTACACAATCTTGGGACCCCAATGATTGTTTTAGAAGTTGCTAGCTATGTAAGGGTAGCACACCAAAGAGCTATAACGCCTGAAAATATAACGTTTTTTCTGACCATGATCCGACTGAAGCTGGTGAAGTGATGAAAACAGATCATATAGAAACTTAAACTACAGCGAGGGAAGAACTTAAGACTCCAAATGAAGTTCTACAAATTGCAACTTCACTCACTGTGGAAGAATCGTTTATATAGAATGTTACTTTCAGTTCAGAAAATAATTAAATATCAAGCAAACTGTTTGTTTCTCCAGAACAGTTCAAAGGATTTCCAAAGGCTAAGGCAAGAAAGTCTAAAAAACCGAGTGCCAAGGTACGCAATTGCATTGCAACAGACGCCCCCGAAAAAAGTTTCTTTTAGGCAAACGAAATTCAAAAGCAACGCAAACTTACCTTGAAAAAAGTTTACTTTTACATAAAAAGAAACCAGTAATAAATGACATATCTTCGTCTGAAGATGATGAAGATTCATGTTCAAGCCATGTGGAGGACGATTCAGATGAGGATGTAGAGTGGCCTCCGGAATTGCATCCTACCGGGTTTGAGGAACTAGATAGAGAACCCATACGTGGTGATTTTGTGATAGTGCATTTTAAAACAAAAACAGGAGGTTGTCAAAGAGAAATATCGTGAGAACGACTTCGAAATTACTTTCCTGAGAAAAAGTATGAAAAATGAACACCACTTTGTACTTCCTGTTGTTCCGGACGTAGCATCTGTGTCAATAGATGACATAAAACTGATTCCACCAGCACCCATTTGCTTGGGAAAAACAAAGACACCTCATCACCCGTCAAATTTGAAATAAGTTTAGTCAAAGTTGGCTCTTAAATAAAAATTAACTACAATTTTTTGTCTCACTGTGACCCACCCTCTCCTACATATAGCAGATAGAGGTTAATGGACATGTGGATATATATATATATATATATATATATATATATATATATATATATATATATATATATATATATATATATATATACCCACACACACACGCACACTTCATTAGAATAATTAAAGAAAGAAGCTTAAGCTTTATCAAAGATGTCTTAAATCTCTGTGCTTCAGTAGGTTTATTGCGGTAGTTTTATTAACGAAACGAATGTCAATATTGTTGGAAGTTATTCTTAACTCAGTGTCCCTACCTACTTTAATATATGCTAGTTCTTCGTTACTCATATTAAGTTAAACCTTACTGGTTAGGTAAAATTAGTTTTTAAATTTGTTGTTTGGTATTCGAGTTGTCTTCAGATACGGCAATTCTATTTAAAAGAAAATGAAAAGTAGCTGAGGATTGCCTTGCTAATCCACCAGATTGGATTAGCAAAATTGACATTGCTAACCGCTCAAAATCAAAATGCATCAATGGACAAAATTGCACACTCTTTTCTTCTCTACAGTAGAATAACTGGGGTAGAACGAAACTATTCGTAACCACTCACATTAAGGTCTGACGATTGAATTGGTTTATACAAAGCCGCTGTGACAGATAACAAAAAAATACCACATACTCGGTCGTGATCCTGCTATAAATCGGTTAATTATTTAATCAATCACTTAAAGAACACGCAATACTCAACTCTCTAATTTTTGTTACTCCTCAACCTTAATTAACCACTAGGAAATTTACGTTTAAGGAGATAAAATGTCAAATTCACTAAAATGCTCTTGCGGCGCTTTCACCTCTCAAAAAAAAATCCGCCAGCTCGCAAAGTTGGTGTTTTCCAACGTAACTTAGCATCTCTTTAATCAGCTAAAACTTAAAAATCTACATTTACAGTGTAACATACAGAAACATAACTTTAAACTGAAAGCAGAAGAAATATTTTAAATGGGGCACCCTATATATCATCCATCCATCAAACAAATCATTTAAGCGAAAAGTCGTGATTGAAAAAAACGCTGTGCAAGTCTAAGAGAGGGAGATAGTGAGGCGAGAGACCTGAGAAGCGAGAGGGGCGAGAGACAAGAGATACGAGGGGGATTTGAGAACCGAGGGAGAGGAGAGAAACAATAGAGACGAGGGATACAAGACAGGTCAGGTGCTCTATCAACTTTTATTACAGAAAACATTCGCTAGTTTAAGAATACATTGCAAGACGGCGTCGCAAACAATCTTCTTTTAAAGTATACGACTAGGCAGAGCACCACTAGATGACGTCATAAACAACTCTGCATTTATAAATAAGTGTAATCACGCTCGCAAAGAACGTGAACATCATATTTCTATTTTCGTGGGCAGTCCAACTTTTCGCGTAATTAGCTAATTGGGCTTTTTAGATGTACTTGAATAGTCAAAGGTTGTTATTGTGGTTACATAATTGAAGAAATGCAGAAAATAATTACTTTATCCTAATAGTTCTTGGATAATTATGTACGTTTATATCATTCAGTTATAAACAAGCCGTGGAAATTGATTGTTCTGTGAGTGTGACCGTGTCAATGCGTTCTCCAATGCGATTATCAGCATCAATCACGCTAAGTGATCGTTTTTTATTTTAACCCTAACACATATTTTATTTACTTTATTTAATTGCTAGAGCCCTGGTTTCAAGTTTGGTTATACCTGTTTTTTTTTACTACTTTAGTTGAAAAACGTATTTTTATTACTGTATGCAAAAGTCAACAATAGTGTTACAACCTAATTTGACTGACGTTACTGTTATTATGGTTGGCTAAGGATAATGCGTTGGGTAAAATAAAAACACAGAGGCCTATAGTTGTCTTACGCAATGCAACCGGTGTTAGTTTCAAATCACATGTGTATTACCAAAATTGTAAATGAAAGTCAACTTGTTTATTTACACCTGGGGAGTTTGACCGTTTTCGAAAGGAAATAGTGCATTCAAACCTGTTTGTAAAATCTAGGGTCTTTTTAGTCAGAGTGATATTATTATTATTATGACTGTCTAATGATAGTGATACGCGTAGTGTAAAATAAATCATAACCAAGCAGAATACAGACTTAAATACAAATTCAGATTTTCAGCCCTAGAGCAAGTTGTGGAACCCTATATCTGTCTTACAAGTTAGCATTAGAGCCCTATTTATTAGAATGCATATTCAAATTTCCCTCGATAAACTGTGGAGACTTAAATACAAATTTAGATTTCACACCTAGGGGTCAGGACAAGGGGACGAAACCTCGAGAGCAAGTTGTAAAACCCTACACATGTCTTACAAGTTCGCCTTAGGGCCCTTTATTAGAATACAATTTCAAATTTCCCTACAAGGGATTCACGACAAATGGCGAAGACCACGAACAAGTTCCGATCACGACAAGGAGGGGCTAAAACCCGAAAGCAAGCTCCGAAGGCCTATACATATCGTACAAGGTAGAATTAAGGCTCCTTATCAGGATACAAATTCAAATTCTCCGTCAATGACCAAATCGAAAACAATCATTAGTCCATACAGTACTAGATGGTGCCACAAACAAATTCAAATTTTGGGGCAAGGGGGCTAAGACCCGAAGGCATGTACCGAAGGTCTATGCATGTCTTACAAGTTAGAATTGGGGCCCCTTTTATGAGAATAAAAATTCAAAGTTCCTGTCATAACCAAGCAGAAACGCAGAGATTTTTCGACAATGGGACATCGAAGAAGCCCCGAGAGCAAGTTATGAAGACCTATACCTATCTTACAAGTTAGCATTAGGGCTCCTTATTAGAATACAATTTCAAATTTCCCTCCATGGGGGTGATGGCCCGAGAGGAAGTTGCTAAGCCCTGTACCTGTCTTACAAGTTAGTATTAGGGCCCCCTTATTAGAATACATATTCAAACTTGTCACCATAACCTGTAGAGACTGAAATACAAATGCAGAGACTAGGAGCTAAGCCCGAGAGTAAGTTGCGAAGTACTACATAAAGCCATAAGGGCTTTAAATCCCCACCTTAACGAACACGAAATGGCCACCAAACAAGAACCTTAAACGCCAAAAAGGCACTTAATATTGCCAAAAGGACCTTAAGTAAGATCTAAAACCATTCCCGGGGGTAAAAAAGGCCCTCCGAAAAGCAGTCCACTACATGTGCGCAAATTTGTCTATCCTCCAGGGGCTGGTCTGCCAAAAGGACTCTAATTAGGGGCCAAAATGCCGTCAAGAGGTTGAAAAAGAAGACCACCCAAAAGGGGTAAAATGTCTTCAAGGGGGTGAAAATACCCTCAAGGGGTTGAAAATTTAGACTAGGGGTGGAAAAACGACCCCGAAATGGAAAATGGGCACGGCCACGTGGGAGTGCCGACGCCCCGAGGTGATTGCATGAACCTCGGGCGTCGCGACGGCGGGCGTCGTTAGCCCTCAGCGGGCTCCTTCCACTTACACCAGTGCAGTGGTACGGTACGCTATCTTGAAAAATAATACTTTCTTGAATGTACGCGGGCAATGTTTGAATGATTTCTCTAATTTGGGTTTCCAACATTTGCCAATACCTTCGACATTCATAAAACCATGGAAAAATATTGGTATGACCTGTAATGGCGCACCAAACATTAGCGCTTTTTCGGCTTTGTTTTTAAATTTTTTTTACTCTTGATAAATTTCTTTTAGGCCAGTAGTGACAATTTCGCCGGTTGAACATTCCACTTGTACTAAACTGGCTTCGTCGGTCCAAAATACTTTAGGAAATAATTCCTTTCGAATTGCATTTCTATCATGTTGCTACAAAAATTTAGTCTATCTTCAAAATCTGCATCTGTTAAGTGCTGAACAGGCAAAAACTTGTGCGTTTTAAATTTATTCATTTTAAGGGCTTTGCGAATACTATTTTTGTTCATCTCTAAATCCCTAGTAGCATCGTTTAAAGAATTTTCTGGACTGACAATAAACTTCCAACTGACGATCTTCTGTCAAAACTGATCTTGGTCTGTTTCTTTTTTTATTAACAATAACCCCCTTTTCAAACAAATCCGGAATACGACTAAATATCTTTTTGTCGAGAATTCTGTGGTTTGGAAAACGGTTTCGGTATTTTCTAAGCATAGCTGCTTTGATTCATAATAATAATTATAAAAAAAAACTATTGTTGCCGCACGATCCCTGGTCTACCAGGACTCCTAACTTAACAATCAATTTTTTATAGAACATATTACAAATTACAATATTGAGTTTACAAAAGCAAACACTGTAAAGCAAAAATTGTTAAAAACATACTTTAAATTATTTGGATTCCAGATATACTGCATGGTGGATATATTGAAAATTGTAAAATTTGTTGAAAAATTATAATTATTTTTGATTTTTGTTGTTAAATTGTTTCAATAAAGGGTTTTAGTCAATTTGTTGTTTTATTATGTTTAAATATAATTTTATTCACTAAAAATTGAAAAATGCGCTCATAACATCTAAACCTTTGGATTTAGGAATAGAACATATTGTACCAATCGATAGGAAATTTATTAGGGTGTTTACTTAGGAAAAAATATATAGGGTGTCCCATTTAAAATAAGCGAGTTTTCGGCATTTCAGATATTTTCAAGAGCCCCCTGTAAAAAAACATCCCGTATGAAAATAGGAGCTACTTATAATAGAAACTATCCAGGACAACCCTTGTGATGTGTAAAAGATATAAAAATTATGATTATTTTAAATGTAGCAATTAATTTTATGATAGGCAAAATTTTGAAAAAAATTTCATTACAAAAGTATATTATTTTAACACAGATTTCAAAGTTGACGTAGGTACCCCTAACTTGAAGCACCCTGTATATACGAAAAGTAAATAAATTAAAAGTTCCTATTGAACTAAGCAACTTTTATATAAAACCTTTTTTTGTATCTTTTACAGGTTCCCCAAGAACATATAGGGTCTTACAACACATGCCCTGTACATATTATACAGTGCAAGATATATGTTTCTTTCTTTCGTCGACACAAATTGTTACACTGACGTTTAATAACTAACAAACAAGACAACCTATGCGTAAAAAAATAAAAGCTTGCAGGATTGTAAACTATATGCAAACCTGCACAAAACCATTTCTAACTCTTAAAAACCAAGACAAAACGTATCTAAATAAAAGTAACCTGAAAATAATTAGATTTGAATATTCTATTTTCCTTTCAGTAAATAATCAAGACTTAACACAAAATTCTAGTAACCTAGAAACAAAATTTCAAGCTGGTATCACCAGTGGAGTAGAACTAAAAGAAGCTACTAACAACGCTGCATTGGCAACCTCCGAACTGAATGATGTCAGCAAAAGCAAGAATAATTTTTGGTAAAACTGTAATTTTACTGTTTTTGGAGCTATCATCCAGTTAGTATTAACTTGAACGTTTTTTTACAGGAAATCCTTTGTAAAATCGTTAGATTTGGCTTTATTCAAGGACCCGATTTACATTAACATCTCCGTTGGAATTTCTCTAGGCTTAACCGCCGATTTATTATTTATACCAATGATCCCCTTATTAACTGAAAATGCTGGTTTGACACAAGAAGAGCAAACCCTTATTTTCACAGTATTCTTTTTATCTGATTTAGTGGGAAGAATTATGGTATCTGTATTTGTTTTATTTGTAAGCGTGCCTGCACGAATACTAGTCTTAGTTGGTGCAACCCTCTCTGCTGTATTCCGAATAGGTACAACCTCTATAGATGCCGTATAACGAATATTTTAATTCTATTTTACATTTCTAGCGTTTGTGTTGAATACTTCATTTTGGTGGATTGTAACAACTTCAGCAGTTCTAGGATTTGTACGGTGTTTCATCCAAACTTATTTTCCTTTAGTCTTTGCTGAAACTTACAAAGACAGATTTGTGACATCTTTTTCATTATATATGGTGGTGTCGGGAGTCACGTACTTAATATGTGGACCTTTAATTGGTAAGAAACATTATGCATTTTTGTGATTAAACGGCTTGTTTTAGGATTTGTGAAGAGTGTTACTAACAGTAATATAGCAGCGGTCCAAGTTCTGACTGCCGCTTACTTATGTTGTACTATTCCATGGATAATTGAGATAATTTATTTTAAAATAAAACGCATTTAAATTATGGAAACTATTTGAAATGATTAGTGAAAATAAAATTTGGAATTATTTTTTCTTAACCTTTCGTGGAGTTTGTGATGTTTTTGTGTAAAAACACGGCTCTTTAAAATTGTGATGTATCAGAAGGTAAAATGTGTAATGTGCCGCTCTCTGGTTTGTACTATGTTTCATCTCGGTTCAGTACTTTTTTTAATCAATGAGTTTTCCCTTTGTTTATTATATTGCAACCAAATAAAACCATTTGTTAAAAATTTCGTAGAACTCAAGTAGAAACAAGACCAATAAGCTTTAATCGCATATTTGGCTTGATAAAGAAAGTATTGGTAGTCAAATAAATATGGGATGCTTTAAAATCTACCAATTTTATTATAGACTACAAGAAGGTAGTTTAAATTTGACATGTTTGATTTGTTAAATGTTAACAATAACAAAGTGTAATCTACAAATCATCGCGGAAATTGTAGTATTCTATCGTGTTGTAGTTATTGGAAGCCATTTCATTTCAGATATCAAGCACAGTGATGTACTAACAACCATAGCTGACCTAAGGGTAAGACTTTAAATTTGTCATATTGAAACAAGAATTTAAAATATTGTTAAGGTACAGTAATATCAACTTATAAAAAAAGTAATTTTGAAACACAGTTTAACAAATTTCAACCCACCCATTATAATGAGAAGTTGTTACAGATGTCAAGAGAAGGGCGCAAGGTCCAATTGAATCCATCAGAACATACTTAACCGTCATGTCTGCTGTTTGGAAGGCTAACCGTCTCTGAACATCTGCAATTGAGAGTATTACTGAAGAACGTTGAAGTTACGTACAATGTTCAACGTTTGGAAGCGGCGGATGAATCTTTCGCATTACCACCCAAAAAAGCTAATTCCCTAGAGCTTGATTCTGCATATGCGTGAGGTAAGAATGAAGGAGTGGCTATATATATATATATATATATATATATATATATATCTACTACAAAATGGATTCACAATGAGGAACATCGGGAACGCGTCAAGACCAAGAAATACGAATCCCACAGAAGAAGAGGAACCACCAACAGCCAAGGTCACACTTCTTTATGTAAAGGGAACGACAGACAAGATTGCAAAAATCCTCAGCAAACACAATATAAAGACAACGTTCAACACGAACAGAAAAATTTCATCAGTGCTCGCAACACCTAAAACCAAAATCGACTTGGAGGACCAAGGAGTCTACAGCATCCCCTGCGGGACATGTGACAAGGTGTACATAGGGCAAACAAACATACTGATCAACGTTCGACGAGAGGAACACAAGAATGGTGTCGAGAAGAATATAGCTACATCATCGTTAGCCCAACACGCCAATAGAACATCACACAACATCGCTTTTAAAAACACAAAGATGATAGCCAGCATTACTCATGCGGCAAAAAGAACTATTCGAGAGGCGATCGAGATTGAGAAACGGGAACAGAACCTTAACACACGAGACGATTTTCAAAGACTGCCTAATACATGGAAGATAACACTACAGGACATCGTCACACAAGGAACGATCAGCCGAATCAGAACCATCCATACCAACATCATGCACAGCAGCACCATCCAACACCGAGAAAGAGAAAGAAGGGAAAACAGTGAAAGCAGTGAAAGTACACCAAATATAAACAGGAGACAGGACAGCAGGACCTCAGTTCGATTCGACTAACACGGAGCCGAACAAATCAGTTGGAGAAGGAGAAAACTTATTTACAATTATGATTATTTCGTTCTGGCAGTAATTATTTTGAGTTAAAATATTATGAATAGTATTCATTTCGTCATTTCTAGAATTTTGATCTGATATATGACTAGAACGGAATATTAAACACTTCATAACGCTGTGTAGCCGACTGGGGTGATGATGTGAAAGAGAATTTGGGTATCTGTTTGTATGGGCAGGTTTCCGGCAAATACTGTGAAAATTTGCCATTATCAGGTCTTGCTATAAGTATGTCTAAAAATGGGAGGGAGTTATTTACTTCGCTTTCCATTGTAAATTTAGTGTTATTATGAATTTGGTTAAGGTGGTCTAAAAAAAGATTCAAATTTTCTTTTCCATGTGATCAAATTGCAAACGTGTCGTCGATATAGCGATACCAAATCTTAGGTTTTAACGTTGTGGAATTTAGGGCATTAATTTCGAAATCCTCTATATAAATGTTGGCAAAAGCCGGTGAAAGTGGGGATCCCATGGGTGCTCCCTGTACTTGTTTATAAAATTGTTTACTATATAAGAAGTATGTAGAATTCATGCAATGGTGAATTAGATTTAAAAAATGTTTTTCTTTTAAAATTTTCATAGTCTCTTCAACCAGAACGTTGGTAAATAACGATGTAACATCATAACTTACTAAAATGTCATGAGGATCTAAAGGTACACTTCTTAATTTATCTACAAAATTAATATGAATTTTTAATGTAAGATTTAACACTTTCACAATAAGGTTGAAGGAATTTAGACATAAAACTTGCAAGAACATGAGTGGGTGCATTACATGTACTTATGATTGGGCGTAGAGGCCAATTTTCTTTATGGATTTTAGGTAGACCGTAAATTTTGGAAACTCTTGAGCTTTTTTCTCTTGGTATCAATTTTTGTTTAATTTCTTTTTATAAATTGGCACCGTTTATTATAGATGTAGTCTTCTTTTCCAAATAGGTTGTGGGATCACTAGAATTTTTCTTATATTCAGGAGAAATTAATAATTTGGACATATTAAAGGTGATAATCCTTCGAATTCACAATTCCAGTTGCATTACCTTTATCAGCTGGTAATATCAATATATTTTTATTGTTTCTAATTTTATTTAAAGTAATAAATTCTTGTTTATTAAGGTTTTGTTTAGGAAGTCTAGAATTTTGAAGAATATGTGCCACATTGAGTCTAATTGTAACAGCTGTTGTTGGTTCTGTGTCTTTTAAGGCGAATTCAACGTTTGTAATAATGTTTTCTACTGGAATTTTGTTAGGTGTAATTGCGAAGTTATATCCTTTTGCTAGAATGTTTAGAGTTTCTTTGTTAAATGTTGTATCACTAAAATTATGTACAGTTTTTAATAGTATTCGGGAAACGGAAACCGGCGTTCTTGAGTAGTCGAAGGAAGATGCCTCGACACCATCGATGCAATTCATATGAATGGGAATAAAGAGACACAAAAACGACCAAGGATCAAGTTTCGTTGTTAATGGTGAGGAGTGTAAAATCCTGGGAAAGTGTGCTTCCTGTGAAAGTGGAAGGTAGAATACGGGTGGTTGAAGTTTTAGTTATACCTGAACACGCCCTAATTATAGGATAGGACTTTTGGAAGTCATTGGGCGTCAAACTGGTCGTGGTACTTCAGCGATGAAATGCAGCTAATAGATACTGCAGACTATCTCCATGAACAAACACACTTGAATACTCTAAAAAAGAATCGATTAGAATCCGTAGTAGAAAGAAACTAAAGCAAATTGTAACATTAAAACAGTATAAACACTAAAACTGGGTCAACTTATAATGTTAAAACAAAAGCTATGATGTAATAAATTGATCAAATAATTTTAATTAATAAAAATAATTACCAAATGATTATCGCTACTGCCGTCGGCTCATCGGTTGATTAAGATGGGAGGGTTCAATTACACACCTGAAATACTGCATGCTTTTCATCAGCTTAATTATTTTCACTTATCCTTAATTCAAAACAAATGTTAGCTAAAAATTATGAAAAAAATGATAAATTCTCGAGCGCCATGTTGTCTTTTTTTTATATATCTATCTAGGAACAACAAAACCTAGTTATTGAATATTATAAACAAATTAACACAAATGAAAATAAAATAACAAGTTATACATAAGTTTATTTAATATATGTTTGAAAACGAAAAAAAATTCAGAAGTCATAAACTATACTAAATTATAAAAAAAACTTTACCTTTTAACGGTTCTGTACATACACTGTGACAGGTACTATGAAGCAGAATGGTTCATATGGTGAGGTCAATGTCTTGCTTAGTTATCCTTAAAATATGGAATTTCCTTGAAGTTTAATTCGCCAAATTTATTTGTAAAAGTATGTAGAACTTGCGTTGTAAAGGTAACTCAAGTAAAACTTGCCATTTAAAATAATAGTACAGTAAAATATTGACTTATACGTGCCATTAAAGATTATTAGTCAAATAGGAGTGCAAATAAGTGCAAATTAAGTGTACAAATTAAGTGATTAAAAGGTAATTAAAACTGCGTACTTAAAAAAAGTGCCTAAAAAAAGCAAAGGCTTTAGTTTTAAATATAATGAGAAAAAAAATAACTTACCACCAAAATTCTGATGGCACCAAAATATAAAGAATTAAGTAAAAATCATGCTTATTGCTGTTAACATTCAGCATTAAATGAATTAAAAAAAAGCTTTCAGAATAACTCAAGTGTAGTTCCCCTAAAAGTCTTCACGCTTGCACGAATACAATAATATAAATTCAATTTTTTTAAGAAAGGGAACTAAAACTATTTAAGTAATATTACACCCAAAAGATTTGTTCTAGGAAATTCCAATTAAATTGCCATTCTCAATTCTACATATTCATAATTAAAAACTTTTCTAATATTACGCCAAATAAATGAACGATCCTTAAATTAATGCACTTTTTAATACAACCACAAAAAAAAGGTTGTTACAAAATAAATTACTGACGTTTACAGACGTTATATAAACCGAGATAGCAATTGTCGTATATGTATTTTTGACCGATTATGTGCATTTAGTTTAATAAATTGAATAATTTTTTATTGTTAAAATGTCGTAAAATAAAGGAAACTTGACCTGCAATCAAATATTTAGTTGTAGGTGCTATAATAAATTTAATCGCTGTAAAGTTTAGAAATTTCTTTTATCAAAAATGTGAAAAGTTGATGCTTTGGGTGGAGAAAAGAGGTATAGAACGCTAATATGTGTATAGTATTATATACAGGGTCCGGCAACAAGAGCGCCTTCTTCTATATCTTCCGTTTCATATAAGCTAGATTAATAAAATTTGGGATAGGGTTATAGTTTAGTTGTGTGCATATTTTAAAATTATTCACGTGTATACAGGTTGTTTATTTAAAGATGACCAAACTATAATTAAAAAAATTTAAATGGAAAACCCTATATATTATTACTTTTTTGTATTCTACACATTGGCTCTAACAAATTTGCAATATATTTCCCTATCCCTAAATATAGCCGTTTTTGAGTTATGTCGATTTCTATAAAAAAAATTTAAATTACAGAGATAGCTTTGAAAATGTACCTCCTTAACCGTTGAAAAACAAAAATTATCTAATTTATATCAGAACAAGTACACAGATAGAGCTTTCTTATAATGCAAAGAAAATGTCATAATTGCATACAGGGTGTTTACACTTGACTTGCCAATCAGACATTATTCCAACTAGTAAAAGTTTACTTTTTTCCCTGTATATTATTCCGTTTTTGGTTTCTACATATTAACCCTTATCAATTCGATATACAACTCCCTACCCCTAAATAAAGTCGTTTCCGAATTATTTTCAATTTTTCAAAATATATAAGATAATTGGAACATTTTTTTTAAATCCATGCCCTCGTATAAATAGAAAAAAAACAGTGGAAAACAATTGTATTGCAAATTAAAAAACGCAACAGAAACTAATACACTATAATTATTAAAATTATTTCTAAAAATACAAAACTAATAGAATCAAAAAAAAATAATTTAACGCTAATCATTAGCGATAATGATTTATAATAGTTGTTCAAAATGTTGTCCGTTTTCTCGGATGTAGACCTGAAGTCGATCTTTAAAAGATTGTTCAACTCTACGCAACAACTCAGGAGTAATGCTATGAAAAGCCTGTGTTATACGATTACGCATATCTTCGGCAGTGGTTGTGGTTCCCTATAGACAATACTTTTTATATATCCTCATAAAAGGAAATCTATTCTTGTCAGATTGGGAGACCTAGCTGGTCACCTCACAGGTCCATTTCGCCCAATCCATTTATTTGGAAAGACTCTATTGAGATAATCTCTTACATCTGCATAGTAGTGAGCAGGAGCACCATCATGTTGATACCACATTGTGGCTCTAATATCAAGAGTAATATTTTCTAATAAGCCCGGTAAATCGTTACGCAAAAATTTAAGGTACTTCTCGCTATTCAAGTGTCCATCAAAAAAGAATGGACCGATGACATAATCCCCAACGATGGCACCCCAGACACTTAAAGACCACTTATGTTGATTATCAACTTGTCTTAATAAATGTGGATTTTCTGAGGAATAATAATGAAAATTATGTGTATTAACAAATCCATTCTTATGAAATGTTGATTCGTCTGTCCATAAAGTATTATAAAAAACATTTGGGTTTTGAGTAATTTTTTCTCTGGCCCAGTTACAAAATCTTACTCGATGATCGAAGTCTGCATCGCTCAATTCTTGGTGTAACTGAATATGATAGGAATGTAAGCGATTCTTCTTTAAAAGACGGCCTACTGATCTCTCACTTATACCAACTATTTCACTTATGTCCGTTTGGCTTCTGTGATGATCCTCTTCGATGGCGAGAAGAACCCTCAATTCACTATCTTCATTTTGGAGTAATTGGCACATGAAGTTGCAATAAATCTACTCATAACTTTCTGAAACGATCTTGCGTTTGGATGTCTTCTATCTGCATATCTTTCAGCATAAATTCTGCTGGCCAATGGACAGTTTGTTTCTGCAGCACCCAACACGAGTATCATATCAACTAACTCATTTTGTGTAAAATTCATTTTATAAAAATCTTGATTACTAACTATAACACTCGTAAATGGTTAACTACAGTTTTATTTATTTACGTCATTCAATTTTTATAAGAAGCACACTTGATTTTAGAATTTTACTTCAAATTGAAGTAAATATTTGTCAAATTCTTGTTAACATGCAATGCCTCCAGTACAAAAATTGTAATTAGTCTTCTATCATAATGTATTAGTTTCTGTTGCGTTTTTTAATGTATAATACAACTGTTTTATGATGTTCTTTTTTATCTATACGAGCCATAGATTTAAAAATGTCTCAATAATCTTATACATTTTGAAAAATTGAAAATAATTCGGAAACGGCTATATTTAGGGGTAGGGAGTTGTATGGCGAACTGATAAGGGTTAATATGTAGAAACCAAAAATGTAATAATATACAGGGTATATTATTTGAAAAAGTAAACTTTTACTAGTTCGAATAATGGTTGATTGGCAAGTCAATTATAAGCACCCTGTATGCAATTATGTCATTGTCTTCACATTAAAAATAAGCTCTATCTGTGTACTTATTCTCATATAAATTAGATAACTTTTATTTTTCAACAGTTAAGGAGGTACATTTTCAAAGCAAACTCTGTAATTTCAATTTTTTTTAGAAAAATCGAAATAACTCAAAATCGACTATATTTAGGGATAGGGAAATATATTGTGAATTTGTTAGGAACAATGTGTAGAACTCAAAAAAGTAATAATATATAGGGTGTTTCATTTAAATTTTTTTATAATAATTTGGTCCTCTTTAAATAAACAACCTGTATTCGCGTGAATAATTTTAAAATATGCACACAACTAAACTATAGCTGCATTCCAAATTTTATTAATCTAGCTTATATAAAACGGAATATATAGAAGAAGGCGCTCTTGTTATATATATATATATATATATATATATATATATATATATATATATATATATATAGTATGAAGTATGGTAAGTTGGTTTTACAACCGACGTCATCTGTCAAAAATTACATTTTTAAGAAAAAAATTGAAAAAAACGCATAAATTTGGCCGAATTTCGGAAAAAATTATTATAAAAAGTGGTTAATTTTGTGGTTTTAGACTTATGTGCTGAATTTCAACGTATGATTTGAATTTTTGGCAGTTTTTTGACATTTTACCAATTATTTTTTATCTTGATTTGATGCAACCTACGTAAAATTCTTTATCTAATGAAAACTTAATATGCCAAGTCTATTTAAGTTAAAAACAAAATGGCTTTCAAGATTTTTTTTTAAATTATGAAAATTTATCCACCATCATGAGTCATGTTTGGTGCAAAGTTCGTTTAACTTTTGTTTTGAAGCAAAAAAATATTTTTTGCTTTTCTAGTTACATAGAAAACTCAATTCAAATTTGGTGGGGTATGTTAAAACAAGAGTTTTCTTATCGTTGAATTAACATTTTTAACAACGTAATGTTTTTTATTTCAGACATAAATTTAACAATTTGCTGTTTTATCTCTTTCTTTTAATACTTCAGCTAAACGTATTTCTCAAAAGGATAAATTTGATTTATTATGTTAAATAACACATTTTACATTCTAATCAGAATCTGTAATGGCAGTTACGTAATAATATATTTCAGTTAAAAACAAAAGTTAAACGAACTTTGCACCAAACTTGACTTCTGATGATGGATGAAATTATATCATTTTTGAAAAAATAACAAAAAACGTTTTGTTTTCAGCTCAAATAGATTAGATATGCTGAGTTTTCATTAGATAAGGGATTTTACGTAGGTTACATAACATCAAAATGAAAAACAATTGGTAAAAAGTCAAAAAACTGCCAAAAATCAAAAATCATAGTATGCCATTGAAATTTCACAAAAAGGTTTAAAATGACAAAATGAACAACTTCTTTTAATATATTTTTTTGAAATTCGGGCAATTTATGCGTATTTTTTTTCCATTTTTTCTTAAAAATGTAAATTTTTGACAGGTGACGTCGGTTGTAAAACCCACTTAGTATAGTTCATTCTTGGTTTTATTTTAAGCAAAAACGGATGCGATAATCAGATCTATGCTAAAGTCAAAGTTAAACAAAATACCCATATGGTGCGGACTTAAATGGTCACACTGTATATATACTTAGGTGTATGCATAACTTTTTTCCAGTTTAACTAAGAGATGTCGCCAGCGAAAAGTATGCAACGTATTAATTTGACACGTACGTCGTTTTGTTCGTGTGGCATTAAACTACGGACACAGATAAGTTTGAGTTCGCCAAAAACCTGCGTCTTTGTTGTATTGTTCAGTGATCATGCCGAATCTTGTACCTGAAGAAGAACATTTGCGGCACGTATTGTTTTTCTTATTTAATCAAAAGAAAAAGGCTGTTGAAAAGCATCGTTTGCTGGTGAACGCGCTCCATCGATTAGAACATGTGAGACATGGTTTCGACAATTTAAAAGTGGTAATTCGAATGTGAGAGACAGTCAGCGCTCTTGACCACAAAAGTGCGAAGACGAACACGCAGGAGTTATTGTAAGATTACTCAAACTCAATAACAATTCGCAAAAGCATTAAATATGTCACAAGGAACAATCATCTGACGTTTACGAGCAATGGGGAAGATCAATAAGCTCAGTAAATGGGTTCCGACCGATTTGAATGAACGAATTATTATTTCATAAAAATATCGCACAATAATCAATCCGGAATCCAACTTAAGACTGTCAATAACTTCTGATCTATGAGGTTAAAAGCAAATTGGTACAATACTTTATTGCTCCATTTTCTATGCAGAATCGGGTCGTATGTCTATTATCCGCCATTTATGATTCACCTTGTGTGTACATATATATATATATATATATATATATATATATATATATATATATATATATATATATATATAATAAATTATTAATAAGTATTGAATGCAGTCAATTATGAAGGCCAAAAGTAAAAACCCTTTGTTAATGTGCAAGCTTTCGGAATGCTTTATTCCTTTATCAAGACAAGCTACTATAAATATAATTAAATTATTTATAAATTAAATAACAATAAGAAACATACCTAACGTGAGTTAAATAATAAAGTTAAAAACAGAACTAACAATAGGAATTTGCAGGAAACTAAATTTAATTGACAGTGTGTCAATAGTAAAACTAAATGGAATGTGACATAATACAAATGGTTAGTTACGTATTAAAAACATTAACAACGGTAAGTGTTATGTTATCAAAAGGAAAAGAACATTAACAAAAATTACTAGAAGAATGGACAATATTAACTAAAGTTTACCACATTTAGAGACAAAAATTTTTTTTTGTATATATTAACTATTAGTAGAAAAACTATGTTCATAAGATAAGATGTAATTATAAATAATGCTAAGTTTATTAATATCTGATTTTTTATTAAGATGTTGCTGTTTTCATTAATGCAGACCATTTCACGAAAAGACGTTTAGTTAAATTATTTTCTTTGCATAATATAGTAACTTCATTAAAATTCATGTCATGGTTTTGTTGGATGACATGCTCAGCTAAACTACATGAAGCAATTTTCCTTCTACAATCACTTTTGTGAGATGTTATTCTCCTAATAAATTTCTAGATGTTTGCCCTATGTACACTTTAAAACAATCCTTACATGGGATAGAATAAACTATATTTGAATTTTCTAAAGTTGTTAAGGAGATTTAATTTTAGTATATAAGTTACGTAAAGTTTTGATGTTACTTGTGGATATCTTGGCATTGAGTACCTTGAGAACTTTTAATATCTGGGGTGTGAGAAAAGGTATATAAGCAATGAACCATATGATATACTATTATTGTCATGATTAATATTATTATTTTGTTCGCAATCTTGTTTAGAATTAATACAATGCGGTGTATTGAAAATAAGTTTATTAAGTAAATATCTAGGAAAAGAATTTTCTAGTAATATATTTCTAAGTATATTTCTAGATATTATTAAATTCTAAGGTATACTCAATGCACTAAGATATCAAATGTAACATCAAAACTTGTACTTATATAAAATTAAATTCCTTAACAACTTTAGAAATTCAAATATAGTTTATTCTATCCCATGTAAGGTTGCTTAATGTCATGCAAACATCTAAATTATTAGGAATCAACATCTCAAAGTGATTGTAGAAGGAAAATTGCTTCATGTATTAGCTGAGCATGTCATCCAACTATACCATGACATATTTATATTATATTATCAAATAAATATTTAACTAAACGTCTTTCGTGAAATGGCTCATAATGAAAACAGAACTCTTAATAAAATCAGATATTAATAAACTTAGCATTATTTATAATTACATCTTATCTTATGAACATAGTTTTTCTACTAATAGTTAATATATACAAAAAAAAATTTTGTCTCTAAAATGTGGTAAACTTTTAGTTAATATTGTCCATTCTTCTAGTAATTTTGTTAATGTTCTTTTCCTTTTTGATAACATAACACTTACCGTTGTTAATGTTTTTAATACGTAACTAACCATTTGTATTATGTCACATTCCATTTAGTTTTACTATTGACACACTGTCAATTAAATTTAGTTTCCTGCAAATTCCTATTGTTAGTTCTGTTTTAACTTTATTATTTAACTCACGTTAGGTATGTTTCTTATTGTTATTTAATTTATAAATAATTTAATTATATTTATAGTAGCTTGTCTTGATAAAGGAATAAAGCATTCGAAAGCTTGGCACATTAACAAAGGGTTTTACTTTTGGCCTTCATAATTGACTGCATTCCCCAATAAACTTATCTTATATTAATTATCAGTCAAGATTACTACTTATTATATATATATATATATATATATATATATTATATATATTATATATATATATTATAACCGTCTTCTGGCGGTCACTGTTAAAATGTAACGCTTGCGTCCTTGCGTTTTACTGTTAAGTGTATTACTAATTAAGGAATAATTCTCACTTTGCCCTTTTAGCTCAGTCGGAATTTTGTACTTGCAAAATTAGGATCGAGGTTCGTTATTCAGGCTCTCAACACGTTGAACAAATAGATTACAAAGGTTCATATATATATATATATATATATATATATATATCTTTATTTCCTATTCATATTACACTTCTAAAATATGGTTATTTAAATTACTTATCTAAGATATAGCTACAGGTAAATGTACGGAACTGGTTTTCTCTCTATGCACGATCGTTAGGTAGACTTCCTTCGTCCTGGTGGGTCTCGGAACTAATGGCTAGGTGGTCCTCTGGAGTTTCTGTAATGTAACATTAATAGAAGGTTTGGGGCTTTGACTTTTAGTTTACGTCCTTTGACGGTTTCAATTTATACTGGTTAATTGCCGAAATAAATAAATAATTTTACCTGAATGCGTCCCTGTATAAAATGCAGAAGCAGGTAGCAAGATAACGCTGTATAAACACGTGCGCGATAAGACACCGAGTTCAATACTCTGCCTTTAAAGAAATAATCGATATATTAAAGCGGTCGGTTATAAGTGTATAAAAGTAATCCAATTTCATACCTGCTTTTCTTATGAAAATAAACTCATTCACATTTGCATTCAATTTTTGCCCTTTTTAAATAAATGAAAGCTTTTCGTTTATTTAGGTAGCTGGTGTACGGTAGCGGCGTATTATTTGTTTCCTTTTACGATATTAATTATTTTAGTGTACCGGTTTTTATTTATATGAAAAAAAAGCTTTTTGTTATGTTGGCCGATTTTAAAATATAAAACCTTCGTTTTCTATTTTAAAGTGAATTTTTTTCGCGTCTAACAATAAAGATTTGACTTATTTAACACAAGATATTATCTGATAGTTTCTGGTTTCCAGGTAACAATCTCATTATTTGCCAACGGTGCAACTTACGTTTTCTCTTCGACTTCAGGAATTAGCGGTGTTTACTAGGTGTTCGGCTTACTCTTCCGACGAGGTTTTAATTACAGGTATTCTGCGGTTGTTGGTACGTTTGTCGAGGTGTGGTTTTGGTGGTGTAGTGTTCTTGTAAATTTGTATAGGTGGATTTCCTTTGTTAGTAATCTGGGCAACTACCCGTAAAACTACGTAAAGGATCTCCGTCGGTCAAATGGAATGTCGGGCAACTACCCTTCAAACTCCACAGTGTAGGTGTGTGTCTAGTAATAGAAGAGTACGTCGGGCTTACAACCCTGCATATCCCTATCACCAGGTATCTCAACTTACGTACTTTCAACGTTAGATCTCTGCAACTCTACCCTTTTAACTTCGGTGATGCTATCAAGTCGCGGAGTCGCGATTTTACTCGGACGGCGGTTACAGGCGGACGGTTTACAACAGGTAGCAGTCGGCGCGAACGCGACGATATGCAACGATATTAAAAAATCTGACTTGATTTCTCTAAATTCATTTAGAGAATTCTTTTCTTAGCAGCGCGTGCCGCGTTTTTATAAAGAATTCGCGAGGGTGGTTACGAAACTCTGGTGGTGAGATTCCGTAAACCCGTATTGGTGGAAGATGCTCTGACGTATACAAACTTTTAAACGTTTTTGGGATTTACGTCTGGAGGGAGGATGCATGATTAATTATTGTGTAATTTTATGCAACGTTATGAAATATGTTTAACTTTTACTAGAACTTCTACGAATTATTATAATTGCTTGCACCTGTGCATTTAGCGAGTCACCGTATCTTAATAAATTCCGTGAATACGATCAGTACTGGTCTTTTACTTATCAAATAATTAATCATGACAGGAAAATTTTGAATAAAGGACGGCGTCTTGCTAATAAACTTTAGGAACTAATTAAAAATAATAAAAATTTGGGAGATCTGACGGCGTCCCTTTACAATATATATATATATATATATATATATATATATATATATATATATATATAGATTTTTATTATAATTTATATAATAAGTGTAATGGTTCAATTGTCAAAAAAATATTAAATACAACATAAAATTGCCTATATTTCAATTTCGGATGAAATTATCTTCAGGGCAATTTTTTTAACGAATTTTGACAATTATTTGAATAGTTGTATTTGATAATACAATACAACTTAAAAACTTTCTAATATAAAATTGTAACTATTAGGTACACCTTCTCAATCTTTTTTATTATTGCAAACATTACTATTAATTTTAATATGTAACATTTCCAATAAAAGCCTTTTTTTGTTATTGTTTTCTACATCTAAAATTATAGTCTCGTTATGTTTAAAATTATACTTAAAATATGTTGTGCTAAAGCGGTACTTTTTGGTTTGACTCGCACATCTGATTTATGTTGTGTTATTCGATTTCTTAATGTTTGTCCCAATGTAAGAAATTGAGCAATTCATAATTTGATAAATTGTATTTGTAGTTAATTCTTTTTCAGTATTACCTTTGAATTTTGACAACAAATATATGCCATTATTTTGTGGTATAAAAGCTGGTTTGAAATTAAATTTGGAAAGAAATTTGACTACTAAATATTTTTTTAATTTTTTTTAGTATAAATAATTTTGTTATCTTTAATTGGAGTAATTTCTGAATTATTGTAAAAACAATTGAATTGTTTTTTAAATATTAAAACATTATACATATATATATATATATATATATATATATATATATATATGTGTGTGTGTGTGCGTTGAATTGGTGTTTCAGGTACTAGCCCGCGTTAGTATTGTAATAGTCTCTAAGAGACTGTTTACTCGACGTTTCCGCAAGATCCCACTTTCCATCTTCAGGATACGTTTAACTTTCGTCGGCTGCTGCTTCGTGTTACTCATATTAAACTGACTCCTTTTGGTTGACGTTCCGTGTTATACAGTGTTTCGAGTCGCTGGTTACGTGCTTGTTTGCGTGTTCTTTGGGTCCCTTTGTAGCGCTTTTACTTTCTCTACTTTCTTTTCTGTTTTCTTTCGTTGCACTTTCACTTTCGTTTTCGTTTGATGTCGTGTTTGAATGTGTTATTTTTATGTGTTTATCCATTAGAATCGGTTTCCATGTTGTCAGTAGTCTTGATCCATCGTCCCTAGTATTGAGGTTCTTTATGTGCTTCTCTATTTCCATAGCCTCTCTGATGATGTTGGCTAGCATTTTGGTATTATGAAAATCAATTTTATGGCCTGATGTTCGTACATGTGCTAAAGATGGTGTAGTTTGGCCTATTTTAACAGCATTAATACGTCCTTCTCTACTTGCACTGATCTTCCTTGTCCGATATATACCGAAGCACATCCTCCACATGGAATTCGGTATACTCCGTGCCCTTCTAGGTTTATTTGTTCCTTGGAAATTTTTAGGCAAGGAAGATCAACACGGTGTACGTTTTTTATTAGGAAAATAGTTCGCATTCGAGAAATCACTGTGGAGAAAACAATGGATATTTCTAAAAACCTCGCCACTGAAAATGTCACGATAACTCCTAGTTTCCGATAATGCAAAACTTTTTTCTAATATGCACACAGTATACCGGGTGAGCTAAAAGACAAAAAGTTTAATTAGTTCATTTTTTCAAATGAAACACCCTATTTATTTTTTCACCATTCTATGGCATTTTCGATAAGCTTTCCGTTGATATAAGGTTTCTCTGAAAAAATTCTGTATATTTGTCAAGGTTTTAACAATAAACGCCTGAATTAAGGCCATATTCAGAGTTATAATAATTTTGGTAAAATGAAGCAGGCTAGTACCATGGTTAATTTTTTATTGAGTATAACGGCAAAATTTTAAAAATGAACACTTTATGAGGTTAATGGATACAATACAACAAATTTTTATAACAGATGTTCGTATAGACCACTATTCTGATCGAAACACGTCCTCAATCTCCGTTCGAATGACCGTATCTAGTAGTTCGACTTGAATTGTCCCAAATGTTTCGCGAGTACGAGCTTTCATATCTTCTGGTGTTGTTGGTTTTACCACATAAACTTTCTGTCTGACATATCCCCAAAGGAAAAAGTCTATTGGTGGTCAGGTCGGCCGACCGAGATGGCAAGCAATAGAACCTCCTCTACCTATCCGCCCGCTAAGGAAAGTTATATCTAGATATTGACGAAATACTCTGTGATATTGTACCAGAGCACCGTCTTGCTGTAGCCATATGTCTCTTCTTGTGATGAGGTTGACATGTTTCAATAACACGGGAAGTTGATGTTGTAGAAATCTTAAATATTGAGCACCAGTAAGAACACAATCGAAGAAATATGGGCCTATCACTTTTATACCGATTATTCCTCCCCAAACGTTCAGCGACCATCAGTTCTGATGATCATTTGTTCTCAAACAGTGTGGATTGTCAATAGAGTAATAATGCATATTATGCCTATTCACGCTGCTGTCACTTTCAAATATAGCTTAATCGGTGAACAATATTTTCTTTAAAATGTCTCAATTCTTATCAATCCTGCCACAAATGATTTCAGATAAATGTAATCTTTTCTGGAAATCATTACCGTGCAATTTTTGGTGTAGATTTACGTGATACGGATGAAACTTGTTCTTCAATATGATCCTGTTCACACTGCTTTGAGAGATTTCAATTTGCGCAGTAATATTACGTGCGCTTACATGTGGGTTTTCTAGCAGTGCAAGCAGAACATTTAATTCGATGCCTTCGTTAATTCTCCTTCCTCGATTTTCTTTTCCTTCGTACTTCACACTACCTGACTCTTCAAAGCGATCTTTCAGTCCTTGAAATGAGATAATTTGTGGTGTTCTTACATCGGGATACTTTTGGTGATACATTCTATTGGCAAGTAGAACAATTCCTTCAGCTTCGCCAATACAATATACCACATGAACTAGTTCTTGATGTTCATAGTTCATTTTGAACTTTGCATTTGAGTATAATTAATTGTGTAACAATTTTGACAGCACGCCTGTCTGGTTTCACGAAAATTACTGCCACGTAATTCATTACTACATGGATCAGATGCAATCAAGTACGCGAGTTATCCCAATAATATATAATTAATGATGCCTCACCTACCTGTTTGCTCGAGAATTATTACAGCAAATTTGAACCCGGCTCAATTCAGAAGTTTTCAAAAATAAACTGTACTCAAATATCGTTGTTGATTCTACAATACCTCCTATGTGCATACTTTTTCAGTTATAACGTTTTGGTTTGAAAGTGTGCTTTAATTTGGCTTGCTGTAATATCTCCTATGTGTTACGTATGCATTAAGGAGGTATTAGGTTTCTGAATAACGACCTGAAATATCTCCCTGGTGCAAATGTCTGTGCAGGTCATGAGAGTAATTTCAATGTAAGTATCCGTCATTGTGGTGCTTGCACAGTAAACTTATAAATGTTTGCATTTTTATGTTGTTAGTGATAATAAGCTGGTAAAACTCTTTTGACAAATTTTAGTTGGTTAGAATCAATACAGGTAAGTGTATTCATAAGTATTCATAGGCATTTTACCTAACTACTTCTTAATTTTACGTGTTAACAACACTTTTTAAAATATTTCTTTTTTTGATAGTAATTTAATATTTTTTATTAAGGGCCGATATTTCCATCTCCTAATAAATTTATTTCCCGAATAATATCCTTGAAAACCATTGTTAAGACAATTGTAACCTTGGAACTTATCTTCCGAATAAATTTATTCACATCTTTATTCCTGACGTTTACGAATCTTGGTTTTCCTTTCTTTGTGTCATTCGAACGGCGATTGTATTGTATTGTACCCATTAATCTCATAGTGTTCTTTTTTTATACTGAATAAAAAATTAACCATGGTACTAGCCTGCTTGATTTTATCAAAATTATTACTACTCTGAACCCGGCCTTAATTTTAATTTATTTATTTTTATTTTTATTGTTAAAACCTTATGAAACATCCAGAATTTACCAGACGAACCTTATATCAACGGAAAGCTTATCGAAAATGCCATCGAATGGTGCAAAAATAAATATGGTATTCATTTGAAAAAATGAAGTAATTAAACTTTTTGTCCTTTAGAGCACCCTGTATATTGTGTGCATACTAAGAAAAAAGTTGTGCATTATCGGAAACTAGGAGTTATCGTGAAACTTTTAGTGGCGAGTTTTTTAGAAGTGTCCATTGCTTTCCTCAGAGTGATTTCTCAAATGTGAGCTATTTTTCTAATGAAAACGTGAATAACTCTGGAATGGAAGAAGATAGACCTATAATGATTCATACAATCTCGCATTATTTTTCTACAAGAAACTAAAAAAATATAAATATATCGGGTATTCCATTTAAAGAACATAAGCTTGGTGCAGCACTCTTAGTAGGACACCCTATATATATATATATATATATATATATATATATATATATATATATATATATATATATATATATATATGTGTGTGTGTGTGCTGTGTGTGTGTGTGTGTGTGTGTGTCTCTAAAAGGTCTGTACAAAATAATAGGATAAATTTCTGAAACTAAAATATGAGGATCTAGCCCAATTTACCTTAGTCCAAAAGCTTATAGTTTCCGAAATACAAATGCAGGGTGTCAAAGGGGGAGGGGTATATTACTGTCATACTACACCGATATCGAACCAGAGAAATGCCGCCCCCATTTTCAACATATGCTGCGAGGTTAGGTAGAATTGATGTACTGAGCAGAAATTGGTTAAAAATATCAGTTGTAAACGTCAATGTTCTTCGTCAACTGTCATAAGTTACTATACCAAATGTACCTGATTTAATGTGGCTTTATGGTACATGGTCATACCGCCTACAAATTTCCGACTGGAACGGGTTAACGGAGCAGGTGACAGCTAATGAGGAAGATCATCGCTTACGAGTAGTCTGTATGGGGTTTAAAAGTGCACCACCACCCGATTCTGAGTCTATACATCGCTCGTGGTAGCCAGAGAAAGATGAACTGTACGTTATACAGAACCACTCCTTGTAACATTCAATTGGAAGGCAAAAGATATGACTGAGGATATAAAAGACAGTGTCATAGATGTGGAGTGAGGCTTGCAGGATTCTACTTTCTCATATCATTCCTGGGAGCAACCGGCAACCTCATGTCATGAAGTGGAGTTGTTCAATTTTGTTGCTGCCGGAAATTGCGTTGAAAAACTCTGACGGGACATGCTTATTCAAGAGCGATTCGCGCCCACTTCTTAACACATTTGGCTTTAACAAGGTTATTGGTTATTTGTATTTAAATGTAACTAATATAAGACGAAAAGCTTGAGTTGATTTTAATAAGTTATCTATATATTTAATTTGAAAATATTTAAAGTACGCGGCAGTTGGAAGGGAGGAGACTCTGTCAAAGTAACGGGTGGTTTTTATATTAGATAGTTGTTGGTTGATTGACGCCGCAGGACGAGTGACAATTATATTGCCACGCGACCCTATAAATTATGAAATTACAATTAAAATCTCACTAGTAGTGTAATAGGAAGAAGTAGAAAAATACCTTCCTTATTACAATAATAAAAGGCTACAGTAAATAATAAAAGTACAAATATTGTCAAGTTGGTGATAATAAAAGGGATTGCACCATGGTTTATAATTCACGTTGAAGGTGATATGGTGAGTGGAGATAGCGCATTTTGTATGTATCGGAGCGGCGGTCAGTTGGGTTTGGGTGGTGAACGATAAATGTAGGTGCAGTGATCAATCCAGATTAGTAGGTCGGTCGGGGTATGGGGGACAGTGACTCGAATTTGTTGATGTGCAGAGGGGGAGGCTTCGCGGTTTGTGGTTAAAACTGCTGTTCGCCGCACACGCTGTTTATATTTAGGATTAAGCAATTAAAGTAATAATTGACAATTGTGGATATATCAAGCAATCGTTTACAAGAGTCGTTGAATCATTGGAAGGAGAATTGATGTCATCTTAACCCACAATAAAGGTATCAGAAGGACATCGCATGAGAGCAACGGGAGCGGTTCCAGTTTGGCGGCATAGTGACATCATCGGAGGAGCAGCGCAATAACCTATTTGAGGCCTCTTCACCGATCAAGGAGGCACAGGGTTACGTCATCCGCTTTCAACGAAGGTGACGGGTAGGTGCCTTTTGATTTTTAGAATGAGGAAAACTGTTATGTTTGATTTTCTCTTAACTTTGAATTTGAACATCAATATTGAACGGGAAACGGTCCGTTTAATTTTGATAAGAAATTGTTGTTACATGTTGGTTTTAGGAGTATTATTTTAAATTATAGGTTTTATTTTTGAGTGTGTGTTGTGGGCAACGCATTGATGCATTTTCGTTCGGATTTTGGATTTGGTTTGAAGGGTATAGCGTTTGATATACTTTTTTACTGAGGATTACTAATTTTGAAGGCTTGTACAAATATTGAATATGTGAATGCAGAACGAATTAAACTCAATAGAAATCGAGATAAATAAGCAAGTCGAATGGAGCATAATTTTGGTCATTTCTTTATACTCGCTTTGAGCTAGCCGCCGCACCCAATTAAGAAAAGAACTTACAAACGTAAATATTAAGGTTCATTTACTCAAACTGATATTGAATGGCGAGCGAATTAAAATTAACAGGCAGATGATGTCTTTATAAATTGAACCCATTCCGCGTAAATAAATTTACAGTCTCATAGAAACAATAGAACATTTTTATTCAATAATTTTGAAATTATAAAAAATGGTGAAAGAACTCAGTTACTATTTTTTGTAGCGCAGTAAAAATAACACGAGTAATAACCAAGGGTATTACTCCCGTTGCACGCAATAAAACCCCAATTGTAAAGAACTGATATCAATAGACACAAAAATCGTTGGAAAGAAGGGCATAAATGATCATCGTGCTCATGAAGTTGGTAGTGAAACCGTCAGAAACATTTATGAATCGTGCACCTTCAAACGAAAAAGAAACTGTTGCTCTGGACCCCTCGCCGGTGGAAATCAATTCCTTTCTGTTATTTTAACGAATTTGTACTATCAACCATTTATAAGACGATATGAAGAACGTATGAATGCGAAAGGGGACTAAGTCTTCTCTGAACAGTTCCTTCAAAAATATCGAAGAAAAGAAATTCAGGGAAATCTGCAAATCATCGACAGAGGATTTGTACTTCCTAAACTCGTTTGGAGTCGAGACTCAAGGACATTCGAAGTGAGTTGTATGAAGTATGTCACTTACGTGCATCATAATAATATTTGATTGTTATCCTGACGATGCGAATTCTGCAAGTACAAAGAGCTTCGAAGGAATGAGACGTTCTCGAAAATATCAGGCTACAGAATGTGTGTTTTATCAAAATACAATGCCGCGTTTGGCTAGGAAACGTCGGCGTTTTGTGCAAACGACAGCAATAAAGATCGCTTCTTAAAAATGCTTATAGATTACTTGCAATAAGCTGTAACAATTTTAGATCAGGCATTTGAAGACACAGATGCCATCATTGTTTCCTCGGCTATTACACAGTTTCCGCATTGTAACTCTAAGGAAATAGTTGGCGAAGACATAGAATTGTTGGTTTTGTTGCTTGAATTTACGCTACAATCGTGCATACAGTTAGGAAGCCAGCAAAAGAAAAAAATATCGTCGTCACTATTATCCCACTTCTCTGGGATACAGTGAATCTGTGGCAAACAGAATACTTTTCGTCCATGCCTTGTGTGATATCGACAGCACGTACGCGTTTTTCAACAATGGCAAATCTAAGTTTCTAACGATTCTTAACAAACATGCAGCCAGTGATGGGTTTACCTAAACAAAAAAAGGCCCGGAATTCGGCAGAACAACTTGTCATTGCTTTTACGCCCGAGATATACAGGAAATATCGGTAAACTCGCGTAGAAACAAGTTCTTTCTTAAATATGCATCTCGCTACGCTGCCAGCCACGAAAAATGTTCGCTAACATACATTCCGGACATACCATCAAGTTCGGGTTTTATCAAGACCCCGAGGAATGAGACTGGCGAAGGTTCCACTATGAAATAGAGCAACTTCGTAATACTGTAGTTCTTTCACCATCTGAGTTACTGAGGCTAATATCTTACAGATGCCAAAAAATTGTGGAAAAGTTACAAGAACCAACATGTATCATCATTATTCTCTGTTTAATACTTGCTTTTATTCTAATGACACTTATCGTATATACATGATTCATTTTCATTCAAATAAAACTAGCAGTATTGAGAAAGGTATGAAAATTTCGAAATACAGCAGAACACATAGCTTCACACACACAAACACACACCAGTTCACTCGCACTAGCTCTCACACTCGCATAGGCACAGGTACACGCTCATGCACACACACACACACACACACACACACACACACACACACACACACACACACACACGAACACATACGCATGCACACACACATAAACACACGCAGATACATACACGCACTCACGCATATACGCACACGCACATATACATACACACACACATGCACGCACACACACAAGCGCGCGCACACACACACACACACACACACACACACACACACACACACACACACACACACACACACACACACACACACACACGCACGCACCACACACACACACACACACACAAACACAAACACACCAGTTTACTCGCACTTGCACTCACCCTGGGGGGAGAGAGAGGGTGGGTGAGAGGGAGAGAGAGAGGTGCGGAGAGAGAGAGTGACTGAGTGAGTGATTGAGTGAGTGAGTGAGTGAGTGAGTGAGTGAGTGAGTGAGTGAGTGAGTGCGTGAGTGAGCGAGAGAGCGAGTGAGTGAGTGAGTGCGTGAGTGAATGAGTGAGTGAGTGAGTGCGTGAGTGAGCGAGAGAGCGAGTAAGTAAGTGACTGCGTGAGTGAGTGAGTGAGTGAGCGAGCGAGCGAGCGAGGCAGCAAGTGAATGAGTGAGTGAGTGAGTGAGTAACTGAGTGAGTGAGTGAGCGAGTGAGCGAGCGAGGGAGTGAGTGAGTGAGTGAGAGAGTGAGAGAGAGGGGGGGAGTGAGAGAGTGTGAGAGTGAGTGAGTGAGTGAGTGAGAGAGTGAGAGGGTAAGAGGGTGAGAGCGAGAGGGCGAGAAAGCGAGAGAGAGAGAGAGAAGGAAAGGGAGGGGCTCACACACACACACACCAACATACACACACGGATACACATACAGATACAGATACAGATACAGACGCAGACACAGACATTGACACAAAACCACCCACGCACGCTGGCACGCATCCACGGACGCGCACACACGCACACACACACACACACACACACACACACACACACACACACACACACACACACACACACAGGATAGAGATACAAACACAGATACAGATACAGATACAAATTCAGATACAGATACACACAGGCACAGGCACAGACATTGACACAGAACCACCCACGCACTCTGGCACCCGCACACGCACATGCACACACACGCGCACGCACACGCACACACGCGAGTAAATCCTGCTTACCTACCGAAAGAGAAAGTATATAACAGGCCCTGCAGAATTGTTTTTAATTAACAAATCTTTATCATTAGGCAAATGAACAATAACAGTTGTATTAGACTTTATTTTCTATTTATACATCTGCAACAAATTAAAAGGTAAGAAACAATATAAAAGAAACAAAATATATCATCTCGATTATAATTTATTTGTAATAATGATTGGCACACATTTTTACAACAAAGGACTCTGGCAATGTTCTGTACAATGTAATAAAGTTTAATAAATAATAATTACACAAATAATGCATAATCAAACAAATAGATGAAATTTTGTCACTAAAAAGCAATGTTTGTGATGATGATCTAGCTTGTTAGTTTGACTAGGTTAAACATATAAGATACGTAAATCAAAATACTGAAGTGTAATTAATCATTATGATTATGTGCTCTGTTTGAAAAATGTTTTCCAATTAATTTTACTACCTTTTAAGAACTAACAATACAATACTATAGCGACATTTTATTTACAATAGTGGCCTTTTTTTGGTAAAAAAAATATTGTTAAAATGTAGGTACCTACTGCGAATTTATTTTTTAATGAGCAATAAATAATATAGAATAGATTAAATAAAAGTGTCTTTAAAATGAATAAGAATCAGCTAAACAGTTCGTTGTTCAGCAGTAGCCTATTATATAATCTTATAATTTGTGCTAAGTACATTGTTAACAATAGTATTACTATTATTTGTTTGAAAACTGCTGAGCATTTGCAGCATAAAAGACTCAGGAACTAATTTACAATTAATGGAAAAATTACATTAATTATTAGTCTCATTCAACAATATCACAATTTCAATATTGCAATAATTTTTTATTTAGCTAGATATGCTTTTCCATTATTTATAGGTATATAATATATATAACTGTAAATACATCAAGCTTGCCGAATGTCTTAGCAAGCTAATAATTTGACTAGAGTTTTATATAACATACATAATTTGATCTTTACACATACATTTTGTAGTAAACTGCTGGGTCTCTCATTTGCTTCTTTTTTAACATTTTGCTTACGTAACAAATATAAGACGTCGAAAAGCAGATTTCATACTAACGTTTCTGCAGCACATGCAGGTTTTGACTTCTCGTCATATCACTTTTTACATACCGGAATGCATCATCTTTATTTGTTGATATTCTTTATCACAATTATTACACTATCTACTTCTTCTCAACACATTCACTCAACACTTCAATTGCAAATGTGTAAAAATTGATGGCGGTATGCTAGTGATGATTTTGTGGTAATACAAACGCCAGTGTGAAAACTACTTCTTTAGAAGCTGACAAAATGCAACTGCCATATACATAACAAAACAGCCTGGCTACTGTTATAAACTAGGAAGACACTTGAGATGTGGCCTAGCAAGCAGCCGCGACAGGCAGAAGAGAACAGGCAACGTTTGTGCTGATTCTACGTTATTGAACAGGTGGCTCAAATGTATCTAGGAATGTTAAACCAGCTCCATGCCGGTAAAGTTCAACCCCCTGACTTATCAGTCTTATTATTTCTCCCAGTGTCACTGACATTGATAGTCTGAGCACTACTATTAGCCACTTGTACAGCTGTACTAAATTGTTTATAAGTAACACTGCTTTCAGTTTGATTGCTATTAACACTAGAACTATATCTGGCCACGGATGTCGAAGAGGCAACCAATCCGTCGTAGCCCACCGCGGGTGCGTCGTCACCACAATGGAAATTATAACTGCAGCATAACACCCCATCCTGTAAATATAACACATTAACGTAATTATCTCTGTCATACGATTCTTATTTAGTTTATTATAACTGTGTTTTTTACTGTGCTAATTAAAAAAATTTGTGCTAATTTTGTGCAATTATGTTTTTAAAAATACCTATATATAATTATATATTATTGTCGTGCATATTTCAAGCTTTTGTGTCAAACTTTATCTTGCATTGAGAACATTCTGATACAGATCATGATCGATCAGTATAAATAGTTTCTCTTATATTAGATACCACGTACCTTTAATCAAAGAGATCGTGTTATTGGATTGTTAATAATGCTAGTATAAAAATCAATGCTCATGCCACAGTTACACACAAAACTTGGTGATTATGAATAATTAAATCATGCATATTATATCTGCCAATACACATCTATAGAGTGCTTGGACCAGATCTAACTACTTTAATCAGGCAAACAGGCACTACTAGAGTTGTGTATAGTTATAGAGTGTAGTTAGAGTGATGTGATTACCGATGCACACAACACGCGACATTGCTCACCAGTTGGGCGCAGAACGGCACCTGGAAGGGAACCGAGTGTTAATTGTTAGTACTGCCTAGCGTAGCTCGCCTAGCACTACGCAGCGGCCAGCCATGCCATGTTATGTTTCTATCATTGATTTGAAATCGATCACATCACACTTTTAAAATACTCTATTTTCCTAATAATCGATTTCAAACCACCCGGCACAGCGATGAATGATGATGTTATTTATAGTACAGTTTTATCGCAAATAAAAAAAATCTATAAAACAACACTGAAGGCTCTAGCAAGTTAGTCGCGCTAAGATGCACACTTGCAGGCATATTAACATATATGGACAACTGGTCGCTGATGACACAACGGTTTTACTAAATGATGTAATAACTAAACTTACCTTACAGTTGCAGGCGACGCAAGGATCTTTAGGATCGGAAAATTGAGCACCTGATTCGTATAATCTTCCAGCAAATGTACAAGGTTTTCCAGTTAAAGACGTATTTCCAAATGAGCATAAATCATCACAATGAGGACAGCAATCACCTGGAGCTTGTATTGGATTATCACAGAGCAATGGCGGACATTTCATATCCCAACAGTCTACTTCACCATATAAACATTCACAAGTTTGACACTGATATGACCAACGCTCACCATGCATTAGAATCACATCTGTTAATTCTTGATGTTTACATGCTAATTGCCGATCACATTGAGGACAGCATTTATTTTGGCTACTACCAGGTATCGAACAATTACATGTAGGTTCCCTGCACGTTATAACACCATAACTGCACTCACAACGACGACAAGGTTGTCCTGCTGGTGAAACAACATTCCCATGTTCTACTTCTTCCCTTTCAAATATACAACTAAGTTTACAATTCGGCCCTCTGCTTTCAGGACAAGAACACCAAAATCCTCCGTTTGAATTTATACACTGCGCTGACGGATGACATGTGTGAAGCTGAGTTTCGCATTCATTTACATCTGTAAATTAAAAAATTAAAAACACGACCATACCATTATTTCTTATACAAACCTTGACATAATGTTCCTAAATTGTTATCAATAACAGGGCTGTGATACCCAGGTTTGCATTCGCAATAATACCAACCAATCATATTAACACAAACCGAAGCATCTGTACATCTGTGAGAATTAGTAGCGCACTCATCCAAATCTCGCTCACAACTAGGGCCAGTGTATCCATTGGGACACGCACACTTCCCTGGACTTTTACACACACCTCCATTTAAACAGCTTTGGTTACAAATTGCTATAAATTTACGTAATTAATGAGTAAGAGTTCATCTTAAATTTGTATACTCACGTTCACATATATATCCATTACCACTGTAACCGTTTTGGCATACACAGTGATAGCTACCTTGCGTATTAACACATTGCGCATGAATATCACAACCATGTTCACCTGTACTACATTCGTCGATTTCTGCACAGTTAAATTTATCTATCCTTCGGTAACCCGATAGGCATTCACATACATAGGAACCAGGGGTATTAACACATTTTGTGTTTAAGTGACAGTGATGACCTTCTAGACCACCTTCCTGCTGACATTCATCGATATCTGAGTAAAAATGAATAAACGTACATGATTACATAAAAACAACAGAATTTTTTTTATAAAAGTAACTAAAAACAGAAAAATTTACAATTTAAAGGCGGTTGACCAGCGTAGTTTCGATGAGAGCGTTAAGTCTAAGGCAATGTTTTGATACGTTTAAAATTAAAACATTAGTACAGTACATATGAAAGCATTATAATACATCCAATAATGAGAGGAAATATTCAACAATTATACTTATATTACTCATTTTTGGTCGAATTACTAAGGTAGTTTTTAAGAAGAATTTGACCATTTTCAATACATACAGTAAAATTTTGTACCATGCCGCTTCACAGTAATACATTTTTTCTATAGTTATTGCCGTATTATCCTTTTCTTGTTTAAAATTGCATAGAAATTTATAACGTGCCTGTGTGGTTTGTATTGCGTTGTGAGTTTTTTTAAATTCGACAGTTGTCGATGGTTAGTTCGTTAAAGTAGATATGAAAACACCCATGAATCATTATTTTGCGCGTGCGTATGAGTATATGCGTGTTTGAATGCGTACATGTGCGGGTCTGTTTTTTCTGAGCGTGTGTTCATGCGCCTGCGCCTGCGTTTGCGTTTGCGTCTGCGCCTGCGTTAGCGCCTGCGTTTGCGCCTGCGCCTGCGTCTGCGCCTGCATCTACATCTGCGTCTGCGTGTGCGTGTGCGCGTACGTGTGTGTGTGCGTGTGCGTGCGCGTGCGCGTGTGCGTGTGTGTGCGTGTGTGTGTGGGTGTGTGTGTGTGCGTGTGCGTGTGCGTGTGCGTGTGCATGTGCGTGTACGTGCGCGTGTGCGTGTGTGAATGCGTGTGCGTGTGCGTGAGCATGTGCATGTGCGTGTGCGTGTGCGTGTACGTGTGCGTATGCGTTTGCGTCTACGTGGGCACCTACGTTTACGTCAGCATATGCATCTGCGTCTGACTCTGCGTCTGCATGTGCGCCTGCGTGTGCATCTGGCCTACGTCTGCGTCTACGTCTGCATCTGCGCCTGCGCATACGTCTACGCCTGGACTGTGCGCGTGCGGGCCTGTGCGTGTGCGTATGCGTGTCCGTGTGGTGTGCGTGATGTATATTATATATATTATATATATTTATGTTAGTGTGGTGTGTAGTGTGTGTGTGTTGTGTGTATGTGTGTGTGTGTGATGTGATGTCGTGTGTGTGTCGTGATGTGTGTGTGTGTGGTCGTTGTACTGTGTGTGTGTGTGTGTGTGTGTGTTGTGTGTCGTGTGAATGTGCGTGTGTATGTCGTGTCTGCGTGTGTCGTGTTGGTGTTGTGTTCGTGATGTGTTGTATTGTGATTCGTGTGTTGTGCGATGTATCTGTTTCGTGTTTTCGTGTTTTGTATTCTGTGTTTCCTGCTTCTGTGTTTCTGTGTTTCCATGTTTCCGTGTTTCCGTGTTTTCGTGATGTGTTCTCAGTTTCCGTGTTCCTGTGTTTCGTGTTTCCTGTTTCTGTGTTTTGTGTTTCCTGTTGTCTGTGTTTTGTGCTTCTGTGTTTCTGTGTTTCTGTGTTTCTGTGTTTCCGTGTTTCTGAGTTTCTGAGTTTCCATGTTACTGTGTTTCTTAGTTTCTGTGTTACTGTGCTTTTGTGTTTCCATGTTTCTGTGTTTTGGTGTTTCTGTGTTTCTGTGTTTGAGTTTCCAGTGTTTCTGTGTTTTATTCTGTGTTCTGTGCTTTTGGTTTCAGTGTTTCTGTGTTTCTGTATTTCTGTGTTTCTGTTTTTCTGTGTTTCTGTGTTTCTGTGTTTGTGTTTGGTGTTTCTGTGTTACTGCTTCTGTGCTTATGAGTTTCGGTGTTTCTGTATTTGTGATTCTGTGTTTCTGTGTTTCTGTGTTTCTGAGTTTCTGTGTTTCTGTGTCTCTGTGTTTCTGTGTTTCTGTTTTTCTGTGTTTCTGTGTTTGTGTTTCTGTGTTTCTGTGTTTCTGTGTTTCTGTGTTTCTGTGTTTCTGTGTTTCTGTGTTTCTGTGTTTCTGTGTTTCTGTGTTTCTGTGTTTCTGTGTTTCTGTGTTTCTGTGTTTCTGTGTTTCTGTGTTTCTGTGTTTCTGTGTTTCTGTGTTTCTGTGTTTTTGTGTTTCTGTGTTTCTGTGTTTCTGTGGTTCTCTGTTTCTGTGTTTCTATGTTTCCTTGTTTCTGTGTTTTTGTATCTTGGTGTTTCTGAGTTTCTGTGTTCTGTCTCTACGCTTCTTAGTTTCTGTGTTTCTGTGTTTCTGTGTTTCTGTGTTTCTGTGTTTCTGTGTTTCTGTGTTTCTGTGTTTCTGTGTTTCTGTGTTTCTGTGTTTCTGTGTTGTGTTTCTGTGTTTCTGTGTTTCTGTGTTTCTGTGTTTCTGTTTCTGTGTTTCTGTGTTTCTGTGTTTCTGTGTTTCTGTGTTTCTGTGTTTCTGTGTTTCTGTGTTGTTTCTGTGTTTCTGTGTTTCTGTGATTCTGTGTTTCTTAGTTTCTGTGTCTCTGTGTTTCTGTGTTACTGTGCTTTTGTTTCCATGTTTCTGTGTTTTTGTGTTTTGGTGTTTCTGTGTTACTGTTTCTGTGCTTCTGAGTTTCTGTGTTTCTGTATTTCTGTGTTTTTGTGTTTCTGTGTTTCTGTGTTTCAGTGTTACTGTGTTACTGTGTTTCCGTGTTTCCGTGTTTCTGTGTTTCTGTGTTTCTGTGTTTCTGTGTTTCTGTGTTTCTGTGTTTCTGTGTTTCTGTGTTTCTGTGTTTCTGTGTTCTGTGTTTCTGTGTTTCTGTGTTTCTGTGTTTCTGTGTCTCTGTGTCTCTGTGTTTATGTGTTTCTGTGTTTCTGTGTTTCTGTGTTCCTGTGTTTCTGTTATTCTGTGTTTCTGTGTTTCTGTATTTATGTGTTTGTGTCTACGTGTGGCCGTGTTTCATTGTGTCAGTGTGTCCGTGTTTCCGTGTTCCGTGTTCAGTGTGCTACTGAGTTTCTGTGTTTGTGAATCTGTGTTTCTGTGTTTTGTGTTTCTGCGTTTCTGTGTTTCTGTTTCCATGTTTCTGTGTTTTTCTGTTTTGGTGTTTCTGTGTTTCTGTGTTACTGCTTCTGTGCTTCTGAGTTTCTGTGTTTCTGTGTTTCTGTGGTTCTCTGTTTCTGTGTTTCTGTATTTCTGTTTCTGTGTTTCCGTGTTTTCGTGTTTCCCTGTCTCCTTGTTCTTCTGTTTCTGTGTTTCTGTGTTTCTATGTTTCTGTGTTTCTGTTTTTCTGGATTTATAGGTTTCTGTGCTTCTGTGTTTGCGTTTATGTGTTTAAAGTGTGTATGTGTCTATGTGCTTCTGTGTTTCTGGGTTTCTGTTTCTGTGTTTCTGTGTTTCTGCCTTTCTGTGTTTACGTGTATACGTGTTTCGTATTTCAGTGTTCTTTCCGAGTTTCCGTATTTCCGTGTTTTCGTGTTTTCGTGCTTCCGTGTTTCTGTGTATCTGTGTTTCTGTGTTTCAGTGTTTCTTTGTTTCTGTATTTCTGTGTTCCTGTGTTTCTGTGTTTCTGTGCTTCTGTTTCTGTGATCCTGTGTTTCTGTGTTTGCGTTTATGTGTGTATATGTTTACGTGTTTAAGTGTTTCTGGGTGCCTTGGTATCTGTTTCTGTGAGTCTGTGTTTCTGTCTTTCTGTTACTGCGTTTCTGTATTTCCTTGTTTCCGTGTATACGTGTTTCGTATTTCAGTGTTGTTTCCGTGCTTCCGTATTTCCATGTTTTCGTGTTTCCCAGTTCCCTTGTTCTTCTGTTTCTGTGATTCTATGATACTGTGTTTTTGTGTTTGCTTGTGTCCGTGATTCCGTGTTCTACTGTTTCTAACGTTTTTGTGTTTCGGTGTATATATGTTTTGTGTTTCTATGCTTACTGTTGCTGTGTTTCTGTGATTATGTGTTTCTTTTTCTAAGTCTCTGTGTTTCTGTGTTTCTGTTTCCGTGTTTACGCGTTCCGAGTTTCCGTTTTTCCTTGTGTCCTTCTTTCTGTGTTTCTGTGTGTCCCTGTTTCGTGTTTGTGTTCTGTGTTCTGTGTTCTGTGTTATGTGTTTCTGTGTTTTGTGTACGTGTCCGTGTTTCGTGTGTTCTGTTTCCGTGTTCGATATTTCTGTTTGAGTTTCCGTGTTCCTGTTTCCGTGTTTTTTGTTTCTGTTTCTGTTCCGTGTTATCGTGTTTCACGTTTTCTGTGTTCTGTCGTTCGTGTTCGTGTTCTGTTTCTGTGTTCTGTTTTCTGTTTCTGTTTTCTGTGTTTCTGTTTTCTGTGTTTCTGTGTTTCTTTCTGTGTTTCTGTGTTTTTGTGTTCAGTGTTTCTGTTTTCTGTGTTTCTGTGTTTCATGTTTCTGTGTTTCTGTTTCTGTGTTTCTGTGTTCTGTTTTCTGTGTCTTCTGTCTTTCTGTGTTTCTGTTTCTGTGTTGTGTATCGTGTTCCTGTTCAGGTTTCCATGTTTCCTGTGTTTCTGTGTTCTGTGTTTCGTGTTTCATGTTCTGTGTTTCTGTTTCTGCTGTTCTGTGTTTCTTGTTTGTTAGTGTTTCTGTTTCGTGTTTCTGTTTCTGTGATTCTATGTTTCTGTGTTTTTGTTTCTTGTTTCCGTGATTCCGTGTTCTCTGTTTCGTGTTTCCGTGTTTCGTGACCTGTGTTCTGTTTCTGTGTCTTATACTGTGTTGTGTTCGTGTTTCTGTGATTCGTTCCTGTGTTTCTTTGTGTCTGTGTTTCTGCTGTTTAGTTTGTGTTACTGTGTCTGTGTTCTGTGTTCGTTTTCGTGTTTCAGAGTTTCTGTTTCTGTGTTTCTGTTTCCGTGTCTCGTGTTTCTGGTTTCGTGTTTCCTTGTTTAACGTTTCAGTGTTTCGTGTTACCGTGTCCTTGTTCAGTGTGTGTTTCTGTGTTTCTGTGTTTGTGTTTGTTTCTGTTTTCTGTTTTCCGTGTTTCTGTGTTTCCGTGTTTCTTGTTTCGTGTTTCTGTTTCTGTGTTCTTGTTCTGTGTTTCTGTTTCTGTTGTGTCCGTGTTTCGTTGTTCTGTTATCGTGTTTCTGTTTCGTGATTCCGTGTTTGTGTTTCTGTGTTTCTGTTTTGTGTTTGTGATTCTATGTTTCTGTGCTTGTGTTTCTGTTGTGATTCTGTGTAGTGTTCTGACTGTTTCTGTGTTTCAGTGTTCCGTGTTTGTGTTTCTATGTTTCTGTGTTTGTATTTCGTGTTTCCTGTGTTTCCTGTGTTTCAGTGTTTCCGTGTTTCCGTGTTTTGTGTTTCGTGTTTCTGTGTTTCTTGTTTCTGTGTTTCTGTGTTTCTGTTTGTTTCTGTGTTTCTGTGATTCTTGTTTCTGTGTTTGTATACGTTTCTTGTTTCCTGTTCCGTGTTTCCATGTTCCATTTACTTTCCGTGTCATTTACTGATGTTTGTGTTTCTGTTTTCTGTTCTGTTTCCGTGTTTCTGTTTCGTGTGTTTCTGTTTCTGTGTTTCTGTTTCTGTTTTCAGTGTTTCTGTTCCGTTTTGTCTGTTTTCTGTTTCTGTGTTTCAGTGTTTTCTGTATTTCTGTGTTTCTGTGTTCTGTTCTGTGTTCTGTTTCTGTGTTTCTGTGTCTTGTGTTTCTGTGTTCTTGTTTCTGTTTTCTGTTTCGTGTTCTTCTGTGTTTCTGTTTCTGTGTTTCTGTGTTCTGTGTTTTGTGTTTCTGTTCTGTGTTTCTGTTTCTGTTTCTGTGTTTCATGTTTATGTGTTCTGTTTCTGTGTTTCGTGTTCCGTGTTCGTGTTCTGTTTTCTGTTTCTGGTTTCTGTGTTTCGTGTCTGTTTCTGTGTTCTGTGTTTCTGTGTCTGTGTTCTTGTGTTTGTGTTTCTGTCGTGTTTCGTATTGTTTGTTTCTGTGTTGCTGTTGTTTCTGTGTCTGTTGTGTTTTAGGTTTCTGTTTCTGTCTGTCTGTGTCTGTTTCTGTTTCTGTGTTTCTGTGTATCCAGTGTTTCCGTGTTCGTCTGTGTTCCGTGTTTCGTGTTATTTCCGTGTGTTTCGTGTTTCTGTCTTTCTGTTTCTGTTTTGTTCTTCTGTTTCTGTGATTCTACATTCTGTTTTTTGTGTTTCGTTTGTTCTGTTTCCGTGTTTCTGTGTTTCTGTTTCTGTGTTTCTGTTATCGTTTCTGTGTTCTTGTTTCTGTGCCTGTGTTATGTGTTTCTGTGTTTGTGTTTTCTGTGTTTCTGTGTTCTGGTTCTGTGTTCTGTGTTTTTTGTTTGTGACCACGTGTCGTGTTTCTGTGTTGTTTTCCGTGCTCTGTTTCGTGTTTCGTTTTCATGTTACCATTGTGTTTCGTGTCTGTGTTCGTGTTTAGTGTTTCTATGTTTCTGTTTTATCTGTGTTCTGTGTTCGTCTGTGTTTCTGTGTTTTGTGTTCTGTACGTGTCGTGTTTCTGTGTTTCTGTGTTTCAGTGTTTCTGTTTCTATGTTCTGTTTCTGTGTTTCGTTGTTTCTGTGTTCTGTGTTTCTGTTTCGCTTCCATGTGTTTCTGTTTGTGTTTCTGTGTTCTGTGTTCTGTGTTTCTGTGTTCTGATGCTGTTTTGTGTTTCTGTGTCTTTTTGTGTTCTGTTTCTGTAGTTTTGGTTATCTGTGTTTGTGTTTCTGTGTTTGTGTTTTCTGTGTTTCTGTTTTCTGTTTTATTTCAGTGTGTTGTGTTCTGTGTCTGTTTAGTTTCTGTTTCTGTGTTTCTGTTCTGTGTTTCTGTTTCTGTGTTTCTGTGTTTCTGTTCTGTGTTCTGTGTTTCTGTCTGTTCTGATTTCTGTGTTTCTGTGTTCTGTGTTTCTGTTTGTGTTTGTGTTCTGTGTCCATGTCGTGTGTCTATCTGTGTTCCATGTTTGTGTTTGTGTTCTTTCTGTTTCTGTTTCTGTTTGTTCTGTTTCTGTGTTTATAAGTGTTTCTGTGTTTCTATGTTTCTGTGTTTCTGTTTTTGCGTTTCTGTGTTTTAGTGTTTCTGTGTTTATGTTTGTCTGTGTTTCTGTGCTTCTGTGTTTCTGTGTTTCTGTGTTTATGTTTGTCAGTGTTTCTGTGTTTCTGTGTTCTGTGTTGTTTGTGTATTTTGTTTGTGTTTATGTGTTTATGTTGTGTTATGTGTTTATGTATGTTTATGTGTTTATGTGTTTATGTGTTTATGTGTTGTTGTGTTTATGTGTTGTGTTGTATGTGTTTATGTGTATGTGTTTATGTGTTTATGTGTTTATGTGTTTATGTGTTTGTTATGTGTTTATGTGTTTATGTGTTTATGTGTTTATGTGTTATGTGTTTGTGTTTATGTGTTTATGTGTTTATGTGTTTATGTGTTTATGTGTTTATGTGTTTATGTGTTTATGTGTTTATGTGTTATGTGTTTATGTGTTTATGTGTTTATGTGTGTATGTGATGTTATGTGATATGTGTATGTATGATGTTATGTGTTTATGTGTATGTATGATGTTGTATGTGATGTGTATGTGTTGTTATGTGATGTTATGTGATGATGTTGTATGTGTTTATGTGTGATGTGTATGTATGTGATGTATGATGATGATGATGTGTTATGTGTTTATATGTGTTATGTGTATGTATGATGTGTATGTGTATGTGTATGTGTATGTATGTTATGTGTTATGTGTATATGATGTGTGTGTATGTGTTTATGTGTTTATGTGTTTATGTGATTGTATGTGTTTATGTGTGTTGTATGTGTTTATGTGTTTATGTGATGTATGTGTTTATGTGATGTGATGTATGATGTGTTGTATGTTATGTGTTTATGTGTTGTATGTGTTATGTGTATGTGTTTATGTGTTTATGTGATGTGTATGTGATGTGTATGTGTATGTGTATGTGTTTGTGTTTCTGCGTTTCTGTGTTTCTGTTTTTCGGTGTTTCTGTGTTTCTGTGTTTCTGAGTTTCTACGTTTATGCGTTTCTGTGCTTGTTAGTTGCGCTTTTTCTGTGTTACCGTGTTTTTGTGTTTTTGTATTTCTGTGTTCCTTTGTTCCAGTTTTTCCGGGATTCTGTGCTTCTGTGTTTCTGTGTTTTCGAGTTTCAGTGTTCCTGTGTTTCTGTGTTTCCGTATTTCTGTTGTTCTGTGTTTCTGTGTTTACGTGTTTCTGTGTTACCGTGTTTCTGTGTTTCTGGGTTTCAGTGTTTCCGTGTTTCCGTGTTACTGTGTTTTTGTGTTTCTGTGTACTTGTGTTTCTTTAATTCTGTCTCTGTTTCTGTGCTTTTGTGTTTTTGTTTCTGTGTTACTGTGTTTCTGTGTTTCCGTGCTTTTGTATTTCTGTGTTTCTCTGTTTCTGTGTTTGTGTTACTGTGACTCTGTCTTTTTGTGTCTAGGTTTGTCCGTGATTCAGAGATTCCATGTTTCCGTGTTTCCTTGTCTCCGTGTTTTCGTGTTACCGTGTTACCGTGTTTTAGTGTTTTAGTGTTACCGTGTACCTTTGTTCCAGTGCATCCATGTTTTTTGTGCTTCGGTGTTTCTGTGTTTCCGTGTTTCTGTGTTTCTGTGTTACTGTGTTTCTGTGTTTCTGTGTTTCTGTGTTTCTGTGTTTCTGTGTTTCTGTGTTTCTGTGTTTCTGTGTTTCTGTGTTTATGTGTTTCTGTGTATCTGTGTTTCTGTGTTTGTGTGTTTGTGTGTTTCTGTGTTTCTGTGTTTCTGTGTTTCTGTGTTTCTGTGTTTCTGTGTTTCTGTGTTTCTGTGTTTCTGTGTTTCTGTGTTTCTGTGTTTCTGTGTTTCTGTGTTTCTGTGTTCTGTGTTTCTGTGTTTCTGTGTCTGTATTTCTGTGTAACTGTGTATCTGTGTTCCTGGGTTTCCGTGTTTCCGTGTTTCCGAGTTTCTGTGTTTCTGTCTCTGTGTTTCTGTGTCTCTGAATTTCTATGTTTCTGTGTTTCTATCTTTCAGTGTTTCTGTGTTCCTGTGTTTCTGTGTTTCTGTGTTCCTGTGTTTCAGTGTTTCTGTGTTTCTGTGTTTTTGTGTTGCTGTGTTTCCGAGTTTCTGTGTTCCTGTGTTTCTGTGTTTCCGTGTTTCTGTTTCTGTGTTTTTGTGTTTCTGTGTTTCTGTTTCTGTATTTCTGTGTTTCTGTTTCTATGTTGCTGTCTCTGTGTTTATGTGTCTCTGTGCGTCTGTGTTTCTGTATTTCTGTATTTCTGTGTTTCTGTGTCTCTATGTTCCTGTGATTCTGTGATTCTTTGTTTCTGTGTCTCTGTTTCTGTGTTTCTGTGGGTCTGTGTTTATGTGTTTCTGTCTTTCTGTGTTTCCGTGTTTCTGTGTTTCTGTGTTTATGTGTTTCCTGTTTCTGTCTTTCTGTCTCTCTGTTTCTGTGTATCTGTGTTTCTGTGTTTCTGTGTTTCTGTGTCTCTGTGTTTCTGTGTTTCTGTGTTTCTATGTTTCTGTGATTCTGTGTTTCTTTGTTCCTGTGTTTCTTTCTCCCTGTTTCTGTGTTTCTGTGTTTCTGTGTTTCTGTGTTTCTGTGTTTCTGTGTTTCTGTGTTTCTGTGTTTCTGTGTTTCTGTTTCCGTGTTTCTGTATTTCTGTTAATCTGTTTCTGTGTTTCTGAGATTCTTTGTTTCAGTATTTGCGTTTATGTGTTTATGTGCTTCTGTGTTTCTAGGTTTCTGTTTCTGTTTCTGTCTCTCTGTTTCTGTCTTTCTGTGTTTCTGTGATTCCAAGTTTCCGTGTATGCGCATTCCGTGTTTCATTGCTGTTTCAGTGTTTCCGTATTTCCGTGTTTCCGTGTTATCGTTATCGTGTTTCCTTGTTCTTCTTTTTCTGTCTTTCGGTGTGTTTGTGTTTCGGTGTTTCTGTGATTCTATGATTCCGTGTTTTTGTGTTTCTTTGAGTCCGTGATTCCGTGCTCTACTGTTTTCACTGTTTTTGTGGTTCTGTGCATCTGTACTTTGTGTTTCTATGTTTCTGTGTCTCTGCGTTTCTGGGTTTTTGTGTTTCTGTGTTTCTGTGTTACCGTGTTTTTGTGTCTCTGTGACTTTGTGTTTTTGTGTTTGTGTCTACGTGTGGCCCTGTTTCCGTGTGTGCGTGTGTCAGTGTTTCCGTGTTTCCATGCTTCCGTGTTACCGTGTTTCAGTGTTTCTGTATTTCTGTGTTTCTTTGTTTCTTTGTTCCTGTGTATCTGTGTTTCTGAGTGTTTGTATACCTTTGTTTTTGTGTTTCTGTGTTTCTGTTTTTGTGTTTCTGTATTTCCGTGTTCCTGTGTTTCTGTTTCTGTGTTTCTGTGTTTCTGTGTTTCTATGCTTCTGTGTTTCTGAGATCCTGTGTTTCTGTGATTATGTGTATATGTGTTTATGTACCTCTGTGTTACTGGGTTTCTGTTTCTGAGTGTCTGTGTTTCTGTATTTCTGTTTCTGTGTTTCCGTGTTTTCGTGTTTCCATGTTTCTGTGTTCTGTTCTTTCTCTGTGTTCTTCTGTTTCTGTGTTTCTGTGTTTCTGTTTCTGTTTCTGTGTTTCTGTTTCTGTTTCTGTGTTTCTGTTTCTGTGTTCTGTTTTCTGTTTATGTGTTTATGTGTATTGTTTATGTGCTTCTGTGTTTCTGGGTTTCTGTTTCTGTGTTTCTGTGTTTCTGCCTTTCTGTGTTTCCGTGTTTCCGTGTATACGTGTTTCGTATTTCAGTGTTCTTTCCGAGTTTCCGTATTTCCGTGTTTTCGTGTTTTCGTGCTTCTGTGTTTCTATGTATCTGTGTTTCTGTGTTTCAGTGTTTCTTTGTTTCTGTATTTCTGTGTTCCTGTGTTTCTGTGTTTCTGTGATCCTGTGTTTCTGTGTTTCCGTTTATGTGTGTATATGTTTACGTGTTTAAGTGTTTCTGGGTGCCTTGGTATCTGTTTCTGTGAGTCTGTGTTTCTGTCTTTCTGTTACTGCGGTTCTGTGTTTCCTTGTTTCCGTGTATACGTGTTTCGTATTTCAGTGTTGTTTCCGTGATTCCGTATTTCCATGTTTTCGTGTTTCCCTGTTCCCTTGTTCTTCTGTTTCTGTGATTCTATGATACTGTGTTTTTGTGTTTGCTTGTGTCCGTGATTCCGTGTTCTACTGTTTCTAACGTTTTTGTGTTTCTATGCTTACTGTTGCTGTGTTTCTGTGATTCTGTGTTTCTTTTTCTAAGTCTGTGTTTCTGTGTTTCCGTGTTTACGCGTTCCGAGTTTCCGTTTTTCCTTGTGTCCTTCTTTCTGTGTTTCTGTGTGTCCCTGTTTCGGTGTTTATGTGATTCTGTGTTCCTGTGTCTCTGTGATTATGTGTTTTTGTGTTTGTTTGTACGTGTGTCCGTGTTTCCGTGTGTTCGTTTGTCCGTGTTTCAGAATTTCCATGTTTCCGAGTTTCCGTGTCTCCGTGTTTCCGTGTTTCCTTGTTTCCGTGATTCCGTGTTGCCTTGTTATCGTGTTTCAACGTTTTCAGGTTAAAGTGTACCTCTGTTACAGAGTTTCCGTGTTTCCGTGCTTCTGTGCTTCTGTGTTTCTGTGTTTCTGTGTTTCTGTGTTTCTGTGTTTCTGTGTTTTTGTGTTTCAGTGTTTCTGTGTTTCTGTGTTTCTGTGTTTCAGTGTTTCTGTGTTTCTGTGTTTCTGTATTTCTGTATTTCTGTATTTCTGTGTTTCTGTCTTTCTATGTTTCTTTGTTTCCATGTTTGCGTGTATACGTGTTTCGTGTATCAGAGTTGTCTCCGTGTTTCCGTATTTCAGTGTTCCCGTGTTTTCGTGTTTCCATGCCTTCGTGATACATGTTTCCCATTTCTTCTGTTCCTGTGTTTGTTTGTCTGTGTTTCGGTATGTTTGTGTTTCGGTGTTTCTGTGATTCTGTTTCTGTGTTTTTGCGTTTCTTTGTGTCCGTGATTCCGTATTCTACGGTTTCCACGTGTTTCCGTGTTTACGTGACCTGTGTTTCCGTTTTCCCTTGTGTCCTTTTACTGTGTGACTGTGTTCCGGTGTTTCTGTGATTCTACGTTCCTGTGTTTCTGTGTCTGTGTTTCTGTAATTCTGTCTTAGAGTTTGTGTATACGTGTGTCTGTGATTCCGTGTGTTCGTTTGTCCGTGTTTCAGAGTTTCCATGTTTCCGTGTTTCCGCGTTTCCGTGTCTCCGTGTTTCTGTGTTTCCGTGTTTCCGTGTTACGTTTAACCGTATTTCAGTGTTTCCGTGTTACCGTGTCCCTTTGTTCAAGTGTTTCTGTGTTTCTGTGTTTCTGTTTGTGTTTCTGTGCTTCTGTTTCTGTGTTTCTGTATTTCCGTGTTCCTGTGTTTCCGTGTTTCTGTGTTTCTGTGTTTCTGTCTTTCTGTGTTTCTGTGTTTCCGTGTTTCCGTGTTTCGTGTATACGTGTTCCGTGTTTCAGTGTTGTTGCCGTGTTATCGTGTTTCCATGTTTTCGTGATTCTGTTTGATCGTTCTCCTGTTTCTGTGTTTCTGTGTTTGTGTTTCGGTGTTTCTGTGATTCTCTGTTTCTGTCTTTGTGTTTCTTTGTGTCCGTGATTCCGTGTTCTAGTGCTTCTACTGTTTTTGTGTTTCAGTGTATCTGTGTATTGTGTTTCTATGTTTCTGTGTTTTTGTATTTCTGTGTTTCTGTGTTTTAGTGTTTCTGTGTTTCTGTGTTTTTGTGTTTCTCTGTTACTGCGTTTCTGTGTTTCTGTGTTTCTTTGTTTCTGTGTTTCAGTGCCTCTGTGTATCTGTGATTCTGTGTTTTTGTGATTGTGTATACGTGTGGCCTTGTTTCCGTGTGTCCATGTTTCCATGTTTCCATATTACCATATTTCCGTGTCTCCATATTACCATATTTCCTTGTTTCTGTTTTTCCGTGTTACCGTGTTTCTGTTTTCGTGTTTTTCTGTTTCTCTGTTTTTCTGTTTTTCTGTTTTTCAGTTTTTCTGCCTTCCTGTTTTTCTGTTTTTCTGCTTTTCTGTTTTTCAGTTTTTCTGTTTTTCTGTTTTTCTGCGTTTATATTTTTCTGCCTTTCTGCATTTCTGTTTCTGTGTATCTGTATCTCTGTGTTTCTGTGTCTATGTGTTTCTGTGTCTTTGTTTCTGTGTTTCTGTTTCTGTGTTTCTATCTCTGTGTTTCTGTTTCTGTGTTTCTGTGGGTCTGTGTTTATGTGTTTCTGTCTTTCTGTGTTTCTAAGTTTCTGTGATTCTGTGTTTCATTGTTTCTGTGTTTCTGTGTTTCTGTGTTTCTGTGTTTATGTGTTTCCTGTTTCTGTGTTTCTGTGTTTCTGTGTTTCTGTGTTTCTGTGTTTCTGTGTTTCTGTGTTCCTATGTTATTGTGTTTTTGTGTTTCTGAGATTCTGTGTTTCAGTATTTGCGTTTATGCGTTTATGTGTGTATGTGCTTATGTGTTTATGTGCTTTTGTGTTTCTAGGTTTCTGTTTCTGGTTCTGTGTGTCTCTGTTTCTGACTTTCTGTGTTTCTGTGAATCCATGTTTCCGTGTACGCGTTCCGTGTTTCAGTGTTTCCGTATTTCCGTGTTTTCGTGTTTCCATGTCTTCGTGTTTCCCTGTTTCCTTGTTCTTCTGTTTCTGTGATACTATCATTCTGGGTTTTTGTGTTTCTTTGTGTCCGTTATTCCGTGTTCTGCTGTTTCTACCGTTTTTGTGTTTCTGTGTATCCGTGTTTTGTGTTTCTATGTTTCTGTGCCTGTGTTTATGTGTTTCTGTGTTTCTGTGTTTTTGTGTTTCTGTGTTTGCGTTCCTGTGATTCTGAGTTTTTTTGTTTGTGACCACGTGTGTCCGTGTTTCGGTGTGTTCGTCTTTCCGTGCTACCGTGTTTCCGTGTTTCCGTATTTCCATGTTACCATATTTCCGTGTTTCCGTGCTACAGTGTTTCCGTGTTTCAGTGTTTCTATGTTTCTGCTTTTATACGTTTCTGTGTTTCTGTATCTGTGTTTCTGTGTTTTTGTGCTTCTGTATTTCTGTGTGTCAGTGTTTCTGTGTTTCTGTGTTTCAGTGTTTCTGTTTCTGTGCTTCAGTGTTTCTGTGTTTCAGTGTTTCTGTGTTGCTGTGTTGCTGTGTTTCTGTTTCTGTGTTTCTGTGTTTTTGCCTTTCTCTGTTTCCGTGTTTCCGTGTATACGTGTTTCGTTTTTCAGTGTTCTTTCCGAGTTTCCGTATTTCCGTGTTTTCGTGCTTCTGTGTTTCTGTGTATCTGTGTTTCTGTGTTTCAGTGTTTCTTTGTTTCTGTATTTCTGTGTTCCTGTGTTTCTGTGTTTCTGTGATCCTGTGTTTCTGTATTTGCGTTTATGTGTGTATATGTTTACGTGTTTAAGTGTTTCTGGGTGCCTTGGTATCTGTTTCTGTGAGTCTGTTTCTGTCTTTCTGTTACTGCGGTTCTATGTTTCCTTGTTTCCGTGTATACGTGTTTCGTATTTCAGTGTTGTTTCCGTGATTCCGTATTTCCATGTTTTCGTGTTTCCCTGTTCCCTTGTTCTTCTGTTTCTGTGATTCCATGATACTGTGTTTTTATGTTTGCTTGTGTCCGTGATTCCGTGTTCTACTGTTTCTAACGTTTTTGTGTTTCGGTGTATCTACGTTTTGTGTTTCTATGCTTACTGTTGCTGTGTTTCTGTGTTTCTGTGTTTCTGTGTTTCTGTGTTTATGTGTTTATGTGTTTATGTGTTTATGTGTTTATGTGTTTATGTGTTTCTGTGTTTCTGTGTTTCTGTGTTTCTGTGTTTCTGTGTCTCTGTGACTCTATGTTCCTGTGTTTCTGTGTCTCTGTGTTTCTGTGTTTCTGTGTTTCTGTTTTTCTGTTTTTCTGTGTTTCTGTGTTTCTGTCCTTCTGTGTTTCTGTTCTTCTGTGTTTCTGTTTTCCTGTGTTTCAGTATCTCCGTATTTCTGTGTTTCTGTGCTTCTGTGTTTCTGTGTTTCTGTATTTCTGTGTCTCTGTGTTTCTGCGTTTCTGCGTTTCTATTTCTTTGCTTCTGTTTCTGTGTTTCTGTGTTTCTGTGTTTCTGTGTTTCTGTATTTCTGTGTTTCTGTGTTTCTGTGTTTCTGTGTTGCTGTTTCCGTGTTTCTGTGCTTCTGTGTCTTTGTGTTTCTGGTCTTCTGTGTCCATGTATCCGTGTTCGTATCAAAGTGTATGTGTTTCGTGTTCTGTTTTGTTTCTTATTTGTTCCTAGGTTTATGTGTTTCTGTGTTCTGTCTTTCTGGATTCTGTGTTTCAGTGTTTCTGTTTCTGTGTTTCGTTTATCTGTTCTGTGTCTCAGTGTTTCTGTGTCACTGTGTTTTGTGCTCTGGTTTCTGTGTTTCTTTTTCTTGTGTTCTTCTGTATTTCTTCGTGTTCTGTGTACAGTGTTTCTGTGTTCATGTCTTCTGTTTTCTGTGTTTCTGTGTTCTGTTTCTGTGATTCTGTGTTCTGTGTTTCAGTGTTCTGTGTTTCTGTTATTCTGTGTTCTGTGTTTCTGTGTTTCTGTGTTTCTGTGTTTCCTGATTTCTGTGTGTGTTTCTGTGTTTCTGTTCTACTGTTTCTGTGTTTCTGTTTCTGTGTCTCTGTGTTTCTGTGTTTCTGTGTTTCTGTATCTCGTGTTTCTGTTTTCTGTTTGTTTCTGTGTTTCTGTTTTCTGTTTTCGTGTTTCTGTGTTCTGTTCTTCTGTTTGTTCCTGTCTGTTTCTATGTTTCTTGTGTTCGTGTTCTGTTGTTTCTGTTTCTCGTTTTGTTTTCTGTTCTGTTTCTGTGTTTCTGCTTACTGTTCTGTGTTTCTGTGTTTCTGTGTTTCTGTGTTTCTGTGTTTTGTGTTTCATGTGTTTTGTGTTTATGTGTTTTGTGTTTATGTGTTTCTGTGTTTCTGTGTTTCTGTGTTTCTGTGTTTCTGTGTTCTGTTCATGTTTCTGTGTTTCTGTCTGTGTTTCTGTGTTTCTGTGTTTCTGTTTTTCTGTTTTCTGTGTTTCTGTGTTCTGTCTTCTGTGTTTCTGTTCTTCTGTGTTTGTTTTCCTGTGTTTCAGTGTTTCTGTGTTTCTGTGTTCTGTGTTTCTGTGTTTCTGTTTCTGTGTTCTGTGTTTCTGGTTTCTGTTTCTTTTTTCTGTTTCTGTTTTCTGTGTTTCTGTGTTTCTTGTTTTCTGTGTTTCTGTGTTTCTGTGTTTCTGTGTTCTGTGTTTCGTGTTTCTGTGTTCTGTGTCTTCGTGTTTCTGTTTCTGTGTCCTTTCGTGTTCTGGTTCTGTGTTCCGATGTGTTTCGTGTTTCTGTTTCTTTCTGTTTTCTGTGTTTTGTGTTTCTGTGTTTGTCTGTGTTTCTGTGTTTCTGTTTTGTTTTCTGTGTTTCTGTGTTTCTGTGTTTCTGTGTTTCTGTGTTTCTGTGTGTCCGATTTTCTGTGTTCCTGTGTTTCTGTTTGCGTGTTTCTGTGTTTATGTGTTTCTGCGTTTCTGTGTTTCTGTGTTTCGGTGTTTCTGTGTTTCTGTTTCAGTATTTCTGAGTTTTTGTGTTTCTATGTTTATTCGTTTCTGTGTTTCTGTATTTCCGTGTTCCTTTGTTCCAGTGTTTCCGTGATTCTGTGCTCCCGTGTTTCTGTGTTTCCGTGTTTCTGTGGTTCTGTGTCTCTGTGTTTCTGTGTTTCTATATTTCTGTGTTTCTGTGTTACCGTGTTTCTGTGTTTCATTCTTTCTATGTTTCTGTGTTTCTGTGTATCCGTGTTACTGTGTTTTTGTGTTTCTGTGTTCTTGTGGTTGTGATTCTAAGTTTCCGTGTGTCTGTGTGTCTGTATCTCCGTGTTTCCGTGTGTCCCCTTTTCTGTGTCTCTGTGGGTCAATGTTTAGGTGTCTCTGTGATTCTATGTTCCTGTGTTTCTGTGTCTCTGTGTTTCTGTGTTTCTGTGTTTCTGTTTTTCTGTTTTTCTGTGTTTCTGTGTTTCTGTCCTTCTGTGTTTCTGTTCTTCTGTGTTTCTGTTTTCCTGTGTTTCAGTGTCTCCGTATTTCTGTGTTTCTGTGCTTCTGTGTTTCTGTGTTTCTGTATTTCTGTGTCTCTGTATTTCTGCGCTTCTGCGTTTCTATTTATTTGCTTCTGTTTCTGTGTTTCTGTGTTTCTGTGTTTCTGTATTCCTGTGTTTCTGTGTTTCTGTGTTTCTGTGTTGCTGTGTTTCCGTGTTTCTGTGCTTCTGTGTCTTTGTGTTTCTGGTCTTCTGTGTCCATGTATCCGTGTGTCCGTGTATCACACGGAAAACGGAGGTGTTTCGTGTTTCCGTTTTGCGTGCTTCTTATTTGTTCCTAGGTTTATGTGTTTCTGTGCTTCTGTCTTTCTGGATTACTGTGTTTCAGTGTTTCTGTTTCTGTGCTTCCGTTTATCTGTCTCTGTGTCTCAGTGCTTCTGTGTCACTGTGTTTATGTGCCTCTGCGTTTCTGTGTTTCTATTTTTCTGTGCTTCTGTATTTCTTCGTGTCTGTGCTACAGTGTTTCTGTGCTTCTATGCTTCTGTTTCTGTGTTTCTGTGTTCCTGTTTCTGTGATTCTGTGACTCTGTGTTACAGTGTCTCTGTGTTTCTCTGTTACTGTGTCTCTGTGTTGCTGTGTTTCCGAGTTTCTGTGTTCCTGAGTTTCTGTGCCTCCGTGTTTCTGTGTTTCTGTATCTATGTTTCTGTGTTCCTCTGTTTCTGTGTCTCTGTGTTTCTGTGTTTCTGTATTTCTGTATCTCTGTGTTTCTGTGTTTCTGCGTTTCTGTTTCTGTGTTTCTGTTTTGCTGTTTTTCTGTGTTTCTGTGTTTCTGTCTTTCTGTTGCTTCTTTGTTTCTGTGTTTCTTTGTTTGTGTGTTTCGGTGTTTCTGTATTGCTGTGTTTCTTTGTTTCTGTTTCCTTGTTTCTGTGTTTTTATGTTTCTGTTTCTGTGTTACTGTATTTCTGTGTATCTGTGTTTCTGTGTTTCTGCGTATCTGTGTTTCTGTGTCTCTGTGCTTATGTGTTTCTGTGTTCCTGTGTATCTGTGTATCTGTGTGTTCGTGTATTCACGTATCTTTTTTGTTTCTAGGTTTTTGCGACTCTGTGCTTCTGTGGTACTGTGATTTTGTGTTTCTGTGTTTCTGTGTTTCTGTGTTTCTGTGTTTCTGTGTTTCTGTTTCTGTGTTTCTGTGTTTCTGTGTTTCTGTGTTTCTGTGTTTCTGTTTCTATGCTTCTGTGTTTCTATGTTTCTGTGTTTCTGTGTTTCTGGATTTCTGTGTTGCTGTGTTTCTGTGTTTCTGTGTTTCTGTGTCTTTGTGTTTCTGTGTTTCTGTGTCCATGTGTCCGTGTGTCCGTCTATCCCTGTCTCCGTGTTTCGTGTTTCCGTGTTTCCGTGTATCTTTTATGTTTCTAGGTTTATGTGTTTCTGAGCTTCTGTGGTTCTGTGTTTCTGTGTTTTTGTGTTTCAGTGTTTCAGTGTTTCTGTGTTTCTGTGTTTCTGTGCCTCGGTGTTTCTGTGTTTCTATGTTTCTGTGTTTCTGTGCTTCTGTGTTTCTATGCATTTGTGCTTCAGTTTCTGTGTTTCTGTTTTTCTGCGACTCTGTGTCTCTGTTTCTGTTTGTATGTTTCTGTGTTTTTGTGTTTGTGTGTTTCTGCGTTTCTGTAATTCTGTGTTTCAGGGTTTCTGTGTTCCTGTGTTTCTGTGTTTCTGTCTTTCTGTTGCTTCCTTGTTTTTTGTGTTTCAGTGTTTCTGTGCTTCTGTGTTTCGGTGTTTCTGTATTTCTGTTTCTGTGTTTCTGGGTTTTTGTGCTTCTGCGTTTTTGTGTTTCTGACATTCTCTGTGTATGTGTTTATGTATTTATGTGTGGCTGTGTTTTGGTGTTTCCGTTTCTGTGCTTACGTGTTTCCTTCCGCGTTCCGTGTTTCCGTGTTCTCCTGCCTATGTTTCTGTGTGTCTGTATTTCGGTATTTCTTTGATTCTATGTTTTTGTGTTTTTGTGTTTCGTTGCTTTTGTGTTCCGGGTTCTACTGTTTCTTTGTTTCTGTGTTTCTGTGTTTTTGTGTTCCTGTGTTTTTGTGTTTCTGAATTCTGTGTTTCTGTGTTTCTGTCTTTCTGTTGCTCCTTCGTTTCTCTGCTTCCGTGTCTATGTACATCTATGTTTCTGTGTTTCTGTGATTCTGTCTTTTTGTGTTTGTGTCTACGTGTGTCCGTGTTTCAGAGTTTCCATGTTTCAGTGCTACCGTGTCTCAGTGTTTCCGTGTTTGCGTGTTTCCGTGTTTCCGTGTTTTTGTGTCTTTGTGTTTCTGTGTTTCTGTATTTCTGTGTTTCTATGTTTCTGTGTTTCTGTGTTTCTGTTTCTGTTTTCCTGTGTTTCTGTGTTTCTGTGTTTCTGTGTTTCTGTGTTTCTGTGTTTCTGTGTTTCTGTGTTTCTGCGTTTCTGTGTTCCTGTTTCTTTCTTTCTGTTGCTTCTTTGTTTCTGTGTTTATGTGTCTTTGTGCTTCTATGTCTTTCTGTGTTTCTGTGTCTGCCTTTCTGTGATTCTGTCCTTTTGTGTTTGGGTCTACGTGTGTCCGTGTTTCAGAGTTTTCATGTTTTCGTGTTTCTGTGTCTCCGTGTTTCCGTGTCTTCGTGTTTCCGTGTTACCGTGTTTCTGTGTTTCTGTGTCTCTGTCTTTCTGTGTTTCTGTGTTTCTGTGTTTCTGTGTTTAAGTGCTTCTGATTTTCCGTATTTCTGTGTCTCCGTGTTTCCGTGTCTTCGTGTTTCCGTGTTACCGTGTTTCTGTGTTTCTGTGTCTCTGTCTTTTTGTGTTCCTGTGCTTCTGTGTTTCCGTGTTTCTCTGTTTCTATGTTTCAGTGTTCCTGTGTTTCTCTGTTTCTGTGTTTGTGTTCCTGTGATTCTGACTCTTTGTTTTGTGTCTACATGTTTCCGTGTTTCCGGTCTCAGTTGTTTCTTTCTGTTGTTTCTGTGTTCGTTTTGTTTCTGTGTTTCTGTGTCTTTTTCTGTGTTTCTGTGTTTCTGTGTTTGTTTTCTGTGTTTCTGTGTTTTTCTGTTTCGTGTTTCTGTTTCTCTGTGTTTCTCTGTTTCTGTGTTCTGTCTTTTTGTTCTGTTTCTGTTCTGTGTTGGTTTTTCTGTCTGTGTTTGTCTGTGTTCTGTGTTCTGGTTGTGTCTGGTTTTTGTTTCTGGTTCATGTTTGTGTTTTGTTTTTGTCTGGTTTTGTGTTTTGTTTTCTTGTCTGTGTTTCTGTTGTTCTGTGTTCTGTTTTCTGTTTTTGTGTTCTGTGTTTTTCTCTTGTCTTTTGTTTTTTTTGTTCGTGTTCTGTTCTGTTTTTGTTTCTTCGTTCTGTGTTTCTGTTTTCGTTCTGGTTGTTTCTGTGTCTGTCTGTTTGTTTTGGTTCTTGTTGTGTTTGTTTGTTCTGTTTTTTTTCGTGTTCGTGTTCTGTCTGTGTTTTGTGTTCGTTTTCGTTTCTGTGTTTCTGTGTTCTGTGTCTGTGTTTTTTTCTGTGTTTCTGTGTTTTGTTTCTGTTTCTTGTTCGTGTTCTGTTTCTGTGTTTGTGTTTGTTCGTGTGTCGTTCTGTCGTTTGTGTTTTTGTGTTCTTGTTTCTGTTCTGTGTTGTTCTGTCTCTGTGTTTCTTTCTTGTTTTTATGTTTCTGTGTTGTTTCTGTGTTTGTTTCGTGTTTCTTTTCTGTGTTCTGTGTTCTGTGTGTTCTTGTTTTGTTCTTGTTTTGTTCTGTTTTTTTTGTTTCTGTTTTGTTGTTCGTGTTTTTGTTGTGTTTGTTTGTTTTCGTTTCAGTTCTGTTCTTTTTCTGTGTTCTGTTTTGTGTCTTTTTTTTTCATGTTCTGTGTTGGTTTCGTGTTCTGTTTCTGTTTTTTCTGTTTGTGTTTGTTTTTGTTTCTTCTGTGTTTTGTATTTTGTTGTGTTTTGTTCTTTGTGTGTTCTTCTTCTGTGTTTGTTCTTCGTTTTCTGTGTTCTGTATTTCTGTGTTTCTCTGTTTCTGTGTTCTGTGTTTCTGTTTTCTTGTTTCTGTGTTTCTGTGTTTCGTGTTTTCTGTGTTTCTGTGTTTCTGTTGTTTCTGTGTTTCTGTGTTTCTGGTTTCTGTGTTCCTGTTTTTGTCTTTCTGTTCTTTGTTTCTGTGTTTATGTGTATTATGTGCTTTCTGTGTTTCTGTGTCTGCTTCTGTGTTCTGTCCTTTCGTGTTTGTTTCTGTGTTCCGTGTTTCCGTGTTCTTCTGTTTCGTGTCTTCTGTGTGTCTGTGTTTCGTGTTCTTGTTTCTGTGTTTCCGTGTTTCTGTCTTTCCGTGTTCTGTGTTTCTGTGTTTCTGTGTTTTTTCTGTTTTCTAGTTTCTGTGTTCCTGTGTTTCTGTGTTTCTCGTGTTTCTGTGTTTGTGTTTCTGTGTCTTCTGTCTTTTGTTTCCTGTGTTCTGTTTCGTGTTTCTCTGTTTCTATGTTTCAGTGTTCCTGTGTTTCCTGTTTCGTGTTTCTGTGTTGTCTTGTTTTGTGTTCTGTTTCCGTTTTCCGTTTCTGTGTTTCTGTGTTCTGTGTTCTGTGTTTCTGTTTCGTGTTTCTGTGTTTCCTGTGTTTCAGTGTTTCTGTGCTTCTGTTTCTGTGTTTCTGTGTTTCTGTGTTCTGTGTTTCTGTGTTCTTCTGTTCTGTGTTTCGTGTTTCCGTGTTTCCTGTATCTTGTGTTTTGTTTCTGGTTTTGTTTTCTATGTTCTTGTTTCTGTGTTTCTGTGTTTTGTGTTTCAGTGTTTCTGTGTTCTGTGTTTCTGTGTTTCTGTGTTTCTGAGTTTTTGTGTATCTAGTTTCTGTTTTCTGTGCTTCTGTTGTTTCTATGTCATTTGTGCCTTGTTTCTGTGTTTTGTTTTCTGTGCTTCGTGTTTGTTTCTGTTCTGTGTTTCTGTGTTTCTGTTTCTGTTCTGTGTGTCTGTGTTTCTGTATTCTGATTCCGTGTTTCCGTGTTTCCGTGTTTCCGTGCTTCCGTGTTTCTGTGTTTCTGTGTTTCTGTTTCTAGTTTCTGTGTTCCTGTGTTCTGTGTTTCTCTGTTTCTGAGTTTGTGTTTCTGTGATTCTGTCTTTTTGTTTTGTGTCTACGTGTGTCCGTGTTTCAAAGTTTCCATGTTTCCGTGTTTCCGTGTCTGTGTTTCCGTGTTTTCGTGTTTCCGATTTGTTTCGTGTTTCTGTGTCTGTGTTCTGTGTTTCTGTGTTCTGTGTTCTGTGTTCTGTGTTTCAGTGTTTCTGTGTTCCTGTGTTTCTGTGTTTCCGTGTTTCTGTGTCTGTGTCGTGTGTCTTCTCTCTGTTTCGTGTTTCTGTTTCCGTGTTCTTTTATGTTTCTGTTTATGTTTCTGTTGTTTCTGTGTTTCTGTGTTTTGTGTTTCAGTGTTTCAGTGTTTCTGTGTTTCTGTGTTTCTGTGCCTCGTGTTTCTGTGTTTCTATGTTTCTGTTTCTGTGTTCTGTGTTTCTATGCTTTTGTTGTTTCTGTGTTTCTGTTTTCGGCTCTGTCTCTGTTTCTGTTTGTATGTTTCTGTGTTTCTGTGTTTGTGTGTTTCTGGTTTCTGTAATTCTGTGTTTCGGTTTCTGTGTTCTGTGTTTCTGTGTTTCTGTCTTTCTGTTGCTTCCTTGTTTTTGTGTTTCAGTGTTTCTGTGCTTCTGTGTTTCGTGTTTCTGTATTTCTGTTTCTGTGTTTCTGGTTTTGTGCTTCTGTTTTTGTGTTTCTGTTCTCTGTGTATGTTTATGTATTTATGTGCTGTGTTTTGTGTTTCCGTTTCTGTGCTTGTGTTTCCTTCGTTCCGTGTTTCCGTGTTCTCCTGTTCTGTTTCTGTGTGCCTGTATTTCAGTATTTCTTTGATTCTATGTTTTGTTTTTGTGTTTCTGTTGCTTTTGTGTTCCGGTTCTCTTTTCTGTTTCTGTGTTCTGTGTTTTTGTGTTCCTGTGTTTTTGTGTTTCTGATTCTGTGTTTCTGTGTTTCTGTCTTTCTGTTGCTCTTCGTGTTCTCTGCTTCGTGTCTATGTCATCTATGTTTCTGTTTCTGTGATTCTGTCTTTGTGTTTGTGTCTACGTGTGTCCGTGTTTCAGAGTTTCCATGTTTCAGTGCTACCGTGTCTCTGTGTTGTTGCCTCCGTGTTTTTGTGTTCCTGTGCTTCTGTGTTTCCGTGTTTCTCTGTTTCTGTGTTTGTGTTCCTGTGATTCTGACCCTCTGTTTTGTGTCTACATGTTTCCGTGTTTCCGGGTCTCAGTGTTTCCGTGTTTTCGTGTTTCGGTGTTTCTGTGTTTCAGTGTTTCTGTGTTTCCGAGTTTCTGTGTTTCTTTGTTTCCGTGTTTCTGTGTCTCTGTGTTTCTGTGTTTCTGTGTTTCTGTGTTTCTATGTTTCTGTGTTTCTGTGTTTCAGTGTTTCCGTGTTTCTGTATCTCTGTGTTTCTCTGTTTCTGTGTTTCTGTCTTTCTATTATTTCTTTGTTTCTGTGTTTCTGTGTTTCTTTGTTTCCGTGTTTCTGTGTCTCTGTGTTTCTGTGTTTCTGTGTTTCTGTGTTTCTGTGTTTCTGTGTTTCTGTGTTTCAGTGTTTCCGTGTTTCTGTATCTCTGTGTTTCTCTGTTTCTGTGTTTCTGTCTTTCTATTGTTTCTTTGTTTCTGTGTTTCTGTTTTCGGTTTTTCTGTATTTCTGTGTCTCTTTGTTTCTGTGTTTCTGTGTTTCTGAGTTTTTGTGTATCTGCGTTTTTGTTTTGCTGAGCTTCTTTGTATATGTGTTTATGTAATTATGTGTGCCTGTGTTTCTGTGTTTTTGTTTCTGTGCTTCCGTGTTTCAGCGTTTCCTTCCGCGTTCCGTGTTTCCGTGTTCTTCTGTTTCTGCTTCTGTGTGTCTGTGTTTCGGTATTCCCTTGATTCTATGTTTCCGTGTTTCTGTCTTTCCGTGCTTCCGTGTTTCTGTGTTTCTGTGTTTCTGTTTCTACGTTTCTGTGTTCCTGTGTTTGTGTTTCTCTGTTTCTGAGTTTGTGTTTCTGTGATTCTGTCTTTTTGTTTTTGTGTCTACGTGTGTCCGTGTTTCAAAGTTTCCATGTTTCCGTGTTTCCGTGTCTCAGTGTTTCCGTGTTTTCGTGTTTCCGTGTTTCCGTATTTCCGTGTTTCTGTGTTTCTGTGTCTGTGTCTCTGTGTTTCTGGGTTTCCGTGTTTCTGTGTTCCTGTGTTTCAGTGTTTCTGTGTTTCCGTGTTTCTGTGTTTCTGTGTTTCCGTGTTTCTGTGTTTCTGTGTTTCTGTCTTTCTGTGTTTCTGTGTTTCTGTATTCTGTGTTTCTGTGTTTCTGTGTTTCTGTGTTTCTGTTGCTTCTTTGTTTCTGTGTTTCTGTGTGTCGGTTTTCTGTATTTCTGTTTCTTTGTCTCTGTGTTTCAGTGTTTCTATGTTTCTGTTTTTCTGAGTTTTTGTGTTTCTGCGTTTTTGTGTTGCTGAACATCTGTGTATATGTGTTTATGTATTTATGCCTGTGTTTTAGTGCTTTTGTGTTTCCGTGTTTCCTTCCGCGTTCCGTATTTCCGTGTTTTTCTGTTTCTGCTTCTGTGTGTCTGTTTCGGTATTTCCTTGATTCTATGTTTCCGTGTTCCTGTCTTTCCGTTTTTCCGTGTTTCTATGTTTCTGTTTCTGTTTCTATGTTTCTGTGTTTCTGAGTTTGTGTTTCTGTAATTCTGTCTTTTTGTTCTTGTGTCTACGTGTGTCCGTGTTTCAAAGTTTCCATGTTTCCGTGTTTCCGTGTTTCAGTGTTTCCGTGTTATCGTGTTTCCGTGTTTCCGTGTTTCCGTGTTTCTGGGTTTCTGTGTTTCTGTGTTTCTGTGTTTCTGTGTTTCTGTGTTTCTGTGTGTCTGTGTTTCTGTATTTCTGTGTTTCTGTGTTTCTGTGTTTCTGTGTTTCTGTGTTGTTGTGTTTCTGTGTTGTTGTGTTTCTGTCTTTCTGTTGCTTCTTTGTTTCTGTGTATCTGTGTATCTGTGTATCTGTGCTTCTGTGTTTCTGTGTTTCTGTGTTTGAGTTTCTGTGATTCTGTCTTTTTGTGTTTGTCTACGTGCTTCCTTATTTTCGTGTTTCCGTATTTCCGTGTTCCTGTATTTCAGTGTCTGTGTATCTGTGTTTCTGTAGTTCTGTGCTTCTATGTTTCTGTTCATCTGTGTTTCTGTGTTCCCGTGTTTCAGTGTTTCTGTGTTTCCGTGATTCTGTGTTTTTTTGTTGCTATGTTTCCGTGTTCTTGTGTTTCTGTGTCTGAGTTTCTGTGTTTCTGTGTTTCTGTGTTTCTGTGTCCATGTGTCCGAGTGTCCGGGTCTCCGTGTCGCCGTGTTTCGTGTTTCCGTCTTTCTGTGTATCTTTTTTATTTCTAGGTTTATGCGTTTCTGTGCTTCTGTGGTACGGTGTTTCTGGGTTTCTGTGTTTCTGTGTTTCAGTGTTTCTGTGTGTCTGTGATTCTGTGCTTCTGTGTTTCAGTGTTTCTGTGCTTCTGTGTTTCGGTGTTTCAGTGTTTCTGTGTTTCTGTGCTCCTGTTTCTGTGTTTCTGTTCCTCTGCGTTTCTGTGTTTTTGTGACTGTATTTCTGTGTTTCTGTGTTTCTGTGTTTCTGTGTTTCTGTGTTTCTGTGTTTCTGTGTTTCTGTGTTTCTGTGTTTCTGTGTTTCTGTGTTTCTGTGTTTCTGTGTTTCTGTGTTTCTGTGTTTCTGTGTTTCTGTGTTTCTGTGTTTCTGTGTATGTGTGGTACTGTGTTTCTGTGTTTCTGTGTTGCTGTATTTCCGTGTATCTCTTTTGTTTCTAGGTTTATGTGTTTCTGTGCTTCTGTGGTACTGTGTTTCTGGGTTTCTGTGTTTCCGAGTTTTTGTTCCTCTGTTTCTGTGTTTCTGTGTTTCCGTGCTTCTGTGTTTCTGTGTTTCTGTCTATTTGTGTTTGTGTCTACGTGTGTCCGTGTTTCAGAGTTTCCATGATTCCGTGTTTCCGGGTCTCCGTGTTTCCTTGTTTCCGTTTTTCCGTGTTTCCTTGTTGCTGTGCTTCTGTGTTTCTGTGTTCCTGTGTTTCAGTGTTTCTGTGTATCTGTGCTTCTGTGTTTCTGTGCTTCTGTGTTTCTGTTCCTCTGTGTTTCTGTGTTCATGTGTTCCTGTGTTTCCGAGTGTCTGTCTTCCTGTATTTCTGTGTTTCTGTGTTCCTGTGCTTCTGTGTCTCTGTGTTTCTGTGTCTCTGTGTTTCAGTGTTTCTGTGTTTCTGTGTTTCTGTGCCTCTGTGTTTCTGTGTTTCTGTGCTTTTGTGTTTCTGTGTTTCTGTGTGTTTGTGTTTCTGTGATTCTGTGTCCATGTGTCCGTGTGTCCGTGTATCCGTGTCTCCGTGTTTCGTGTTTCCGTGTTTCCGTGTATCTTTCTTATTTCTAGGTTTATGTATTTCTATGGTACTGTGATTCTGGGTTTCTGTGTTTCTGTGTGCCTGGTTTCAGTGTTTCTACGTTTCTGTGTATCTGTGACTCTGTGTTCCTGTGTTTCCGTGTTTCTGTGTTACTGCGTTCCGTGTTTCTGTGTTTCTGTGTTTCAGTATTTCTGCGTTTTTGTATGTATGTGTTTTTGTGTTTCTGGGTTTCGGTGTACCTGTGTTTCGGTATTTCTGTTTCTGTCTTCCTGTGTTTCTGTGTTTCGGTTTTTCTGTATTTCTGTGTTTTTGTGTTTCTGCATTTTTGTGTTTCTGGTTCAGTGTATTTGTTTGTGTTTTAGTGTCGTTTCTGTGTTTTGTGTTTCTGTGTTTCTGTGTCCTGTCTGTGTTTCTGTGTTTCTGTGTTTTTGTGTTTTGTGTTTTGTGTTTTGTGTTTCTGTGTTTCTGTGTTTCTGTGTTCTGTGTTCCTGTCGTTTCTGGTTTCTGTGTTTCTGTTTTCTTTTGTTTGTTTTCTGTTGTTGTTTCTGTGTTTTGTGTTTCGTTTCTATTTTTTTTTTTTTTTTTTTTCTTTTTTTTTTTTTTTTTTTTTTTTTTTTTTTTTTTTTTTTTTTTTTTTTTTTTTTTTTTTTTTTTTTTTTTTTTTTTTTTTTTTTTTTTTTTTTTTTTTTTTTTTTGTTTTTTTTTTTTTTTTTTTTTTTTTTGTTTTCTGTGTTTTCTGTGTTCTGTCTGTTCTGTGTTTCTTGTTTCTGTTTCTGTGTTTCTGTGTTTCTGTGTTCTGTTTCTGTTGTGTTCGTGTTTCTGATTTTGTGTTTCTGTTTTCTGTTTGTTTTATGTGTTCTGTGTTTCTGTGTTTCTGTGTTTCTGTTTCTGTGTTCCTGTGTTTCTGTGTTTCTGTTTCTGTTTTTTGTTTTGTGTTTTTGTTTCTGTGTTTCTGTGTTTCTGTGTTTCTGTGTTTCTGTGTTCTGTTTTGTTCTGTTTCTGTTTCTGTGTTCTGTGCTTCTTGTGTTTCTGTGTTTGTGTTTCTGTATCTTGTGTTTGTGTTCTGTCGTTTTATTTCATGTTTCCTGTTTCGTTTTTGTGTTTCTGTTTCTGTGTTTCTGTGTTTCTGTGTTTCTGTGTTTCTGTTTCTTTTCTGTTTTCTGTGTTTCTGTTTGTGTTCTGTGTTTCTGTGTTTCTGTGTTGTGTTCTGTGTTTCTGTTTCTGTTTCTGTGTTCTTTGTTTCTGTTTCTGTGTTGTGTTCTGTGTCTGTGTTTCTGTTTTGTGTTTCTGTTTTTTCTCTGTTTTGTTTCTGTGTTTCCTTGTGTTTCTGTGTTTCTGTTTTTTGTTTGTTCTTGTTTCGTGTTTCGAGTTTCCTGTTCGTGTTTCGTCTCGTGTTTCTTGTTTCGTTTTCGTGTTTCTTGTTCGTGTTTCTGTTTCTGTGTTCCTGTGTTTTTTCTGTTCTGTGTTCTTGTTTCTGTGTTTTTCTTCTGTGTTTCTGTGTTCTGTTTCCTGTTGTTGTCTCTGTTTTCTGTTTTCTGTTTCTGTTTCTGTGTTTCTGTGTTTCTGTGTCCTGTGTTTCAGTGTTTCTGTGTTTCTGTGTTTCCTGTGTTTCTGTGTTTCTGTTCTTTTGTGTTTCTGTGTTCTGTGTTGTGTTTCTGTATTCTGTGTCCTGTGTCGTTCTATCCTGTCGTTTTTGTTTCTGTTTCGTGTTCTTTCTTTTTCTGGTTTATGTTTTCTTGGTATTCTGTGTTCTGTGTTTCTGTGTTTCTGTGTCTTTTCATGTTGTTCTGTTTCTATGTTTCTGTGTTCATGTGTTTCTGTGTTTCTGTCATTGTGCTTCTGTGTCTGTGTTTCTGTGTTTCTGTATTATTGTGTTTCTGTTTCTGTGTTTCTGTGTTTCCGTATTCCTGTGTTTCTGTGTTTCTGTTCTTCTGATGCTTCTTTGTTTCTGTGTTTCTGAGTTTCTGTGTTTGTGTTTCTGTGATTGTATTTTGTGTTTGTGTCTACGTGTGTCCGTGTTTCAGAGTTTCCATGTTTCCGTGTCTCCGTGTTTCCGTTTTTTCATGTTTCCGTGTTTCCGTGTTTCTGTGTATCTGTCTCTGTGTTTCTGTGTTTCTGTATTTCTGTTTCTGTTCTTCTGCGTTTCTGTGTTTCTATGTTCCTGTATTTCAGTGTTACTGTGTTTCCGTGTTTCTGTGTTTCTGTTTTGCTGTTTACGAGTTTCAGTGTTCCTGTGCTTCTGTGTCTCCGTGTTTCTGTATCTTGTGTCTGTGTTCTGTGTTTTTTTCTGTTTCCTGTGTTCCTGTGTTTCTGTGTCTGTTTTTTTCTGTGTTTCTGTGTTTGTGTTTCTGTGTTTCTTTTTGTTGTTTCTGTGTTTCTGTGTTTCTGTGTTTCTGTGTTTCTGTGTTTCTGTTTGTTTTCTGTGTTTCTGTGTTTCTGTTGTGTTTCTGTGTTTCTGTGTTTCTGTGTTTCTGTGTTTCGTTTCTGTGTTTCTGTTCGTGTTCTGTTCTGTTTCTGTTCTGTTTCTGTGTTTCTGTGTTTCTGTGTTCTGTGTCTGTGTGTTCAGTGTTTCTGTGTTTCTGTGTTCTGTATTCTGTTTCTGTTTTGTTTCTTGTTTATGTGTTTCTGTGTTTCTGTGTTCTGTGTTTGTGGGTTTCTGTGTTTCCGAGGTTTTTTGTTCCTGTGTTTCTGTGTTTCTGTGTTTCCGTGTTTCTGTGTTTCTGTTTTGCTGTTTACGAGTTTCAGTGTTCCTGTGCTTCTGTGTCTCCGTGTTTCTGTATCTCTGTGCTGCTGTGTCTCTGTGTTTATTTTTCTATGTTTCCGTGTTCCTGTGTTTCTGTGTCTGTGTATTTCTGTGTTTCTGTGTTTCTGTGTTTCTGTGTTTCTTGTTTCTGTTTCTGTGTTTCTGTGTTTCTGTGTTTCTGTGTTTTCTGTGTTTCTGTGTTTCTGTGTTTCTGTGTTTCTGTGTTTCTGTGTTTCTGTGTTTCTGTGTTTCTGTGTTTCTGTGTTTCTGTGTTTCTGTGTTTCTGTGTTTCTGTGTTTCTGTGTTTCTGTGTTTCTGTGTTTCTGTGTTTCTGTGTTTCTGTGTTTCTGTGTTTCTGTTCCTCTGTTTCTGTGTTTCTGTGTTTCTGTGTTTCTGTGTATGTGTGGTACAGTGTTTCTGTGTTTCTGTGTTGCTGTATTTCCGTCTATCTCTTTTGTTTCTTGGTTTATGTGTTTCTGTGCTTCTGTGGTACTGTGTTTGTGGGTTTCTGTGTTTCCGAGGTTTTTTGTTCCTGTGTTTCTGTGTTTCTGTGTTTCCGTGCTTCTGTGTTTCTGTGATTCTGTATATTTGTGTTTATGTCTACGTGTGTAAGTGTTTCAGTTTCCATGATTCCGTGTTTCCGGGTCTCCGTGTTTCCGTGTTTTCGTGTTTTTGTGATGCTGTGCTTCTGTGTTTCTGTATTTCTGTGTTCCTGTGTTTCTGTTCCTCTGTGTTTCTGTTTCTGTGTTCATGTGTTCCTGTGTATCAGTGTTTCTGTGTTACTGTGTTTCCGAGTGTCTGTGTTCCTGTATTTCTGTGTTTCTGTGTTCCCGCGTTTCTGTGTTCCTGTGCTTCTGTGTCTCTGTCTTTCAGTGTTTCTGTGTTTCTGTGTTTCTGTGTTTCTGTGCCTCTGTGTTTCTGTGTTTCTGTGTTTCTGTGTTTCTGTGTTTCTGTGTTTCTGTGTTTATGTGTTTTTGTGTTTCTGTGTTTCTGTGTTTGTGCTTCTGTGCTTCTGTGTTCATGTGTCCGTGTGTCCGTGTATACGTGTCTCCGTGTTTCGTGTTTCCGTGTTTCCGTGTGTCTTTCTTATTTCTATGTTTATGTGTTTCTGTGGGACTGTGATTCTGGGTTTCTGTGTTTCAGTGTGTCTCAGTTTCAGTGTTTCTACGTTTCTGTGTATCTGTGACTCTGTGTTCCTGTGTTTCTGTGTTTCTGCGTTACTGCGTTCCGTGTTTCTGTGTTTCTGTGTTTCTGTGTTTCAGTGCTTCAGTGTCTCTGCGTTTTTGTATGTATGTGTTTTTGTGTTTCTGTATTTCTGTTTCTGTCTTTCTGTGTTTCTGTGTTTCGGTTTTTCTGTATTTCTGTGCTTTTGTGTTTCTGCGTTTTTGTGTTTCTGAGCTTCTGTGTATATTTGTTTGTGTATTTATGTGTGGCTGTGTTTCTGTGTATTTGTGTATTTATGTTTCTGTTTTTCTGTTTTCCTGTGTTTCTGTGTTTCTGTATTTCTGTGTTTCTGTGTTTCTGTGTTTTTGTGTTTTGTGTTTTGTGTTTAATGTGTTTTTGTGTTTCTGTGTTTCTGTGTTTCTGAGTTTCTGTGTTTCGATGTTTCTGTGTATTTGTGTATTTGTGTTTCTGAGTTTCTGTGTTCCTGTGTTTCTGTGGTTCTGTTTCTGTGTTTCTGTGTTTCTGTCTTTCTGTGTTTCTGTGTTCCTGTGTTTCTGTGTTCCTGTGTTTCTGTGTTTCTGTGTTTCTGTGTCTCTGTTGCTTCCTTGTTTTAGTGTTTCTGTGTCTCTGTGTTTCTGTGTTTGTGTTTCTGTGATTGTGTTTCTGTGATTCTGTCTTATTGTGTTTGCGTCTACGTGTTTTCGTGCCTCAGAGTTTCCATGTTTCCGTATTTCCGTGTTTTCGTGTTTCCGTGTTTCGTGTTCCCGTATTTCTGTGTTTCTGTGTCTCTGAGTTTCCGTTTCTGTTCTTTTGCGTTTCTGTGCTTCTGCGTTCCAGGGTTTCAGTGTTTCTGTGTTTCCGTGCTTCTGTGTCTCTGTGTTGCTGCATCCGAGTTTCTCTGTTCCTGTGTTTCTGTGTTTCCGTGTTTCTGTGTTTCTGTGCTTCCGTGTTTCTGTGTTTTTGTGTTTCTGTATTTCTGTTTCTATGTTTCTGTGTTCCTGTGTTTCTGTGTTTCTGTGTTTCTGTGTTTCTGTGTTTCTGTGTTTCTGTGTTTCTGTGTTTCTGTGTATGTGTGGTACTACTTTTCTGTGTTGCTGTATTTCCGTGTATCTCTTTTGTTTCTAGGTTTATGTGTTTCTGTGCTTTTGTGGAACTGTGTTTCTGGGTTTCTGTGTTTCTGTGTTTCTGTGTTTCTGTGTTTCTGTGTTTCTGTGTTTCTGTGTTTCAGTGTTTATGTGTTTCTGTGTTTCTGTGTTTCTGTGTTTCTGTGTTTCTGTGTTTCTGCGTTTCTGTGTTCCTGTGTTTCTGCGTTTCTGTGTTTCTGTGTTTCTGGGTTTCTGCGTTTCTGTGTTTCTGTTGCTTCTTTGTTTTTGTTTCTGTGTCTCTGTGTTTCTGTGTTTGTGTTTCTGTGTTTCTGTGTTTCCGTGTTTACGTGTTTCGTGTTTCTGTGACACTTTTTCTGTGTTTCTGTAGGTCTATGTTTAGGTGTCACTGTGATTCTATGTTGCTGTGTTTCTGTGTCCTTGTGTTTTTGTGTTTCCATGTTTCCGTCTTCTACTGTTTCCGTGTTTTTGTGTTTTTCTGTGTTTCTGTGTTTCCGTGCTACTGTGTTTCTGTGATTCTGTCTTTTAGTGTTTGCGTCTACGTGTGTCCGTGTTTCAGAGTTTCCATGTTTCCGTGTTTCCGTGTCTCCGTGTTTCCGTGTTTCCTTCCGCGTTCCGTGTTTCCGTGTTCTTCTGTTTCTGCTTCCGTGTCTGTGTTTCGGTATTTCCTTGATTCTACGTTTTTGCGATTTGTGCTTCTGTGTTTCTGTTCTTCTGTGTATCTGTGTTTCCGTGTTCTTGTGTTTCAGTGTTTCTGTATTTCTGTGTTTCTGTGTTTCTGTTCTCTGTGTTTCTGTGTCCCTGTGTTTCAGTGTTTCTGGTTTCTGTGTTTCTGTTTTGTGTTTTTATGTTTCTGTGTTTCTGTGTTTCGTTTCAGTGTTTCTGTGTTTCTGTGCCTCTGTGTTTCTGTTTCTGTGTTTCTGTGTTTCTGTGTTTCTGGTTTCTGTGTTTCTGTGTTCTGTGTTTCTGTGTTTGTGTTTCTGTGTTTCTGTGTTTCAGTTTCTCTATTCCTGTGATTCTGTGTTTCGTGTTTCTGTGTTTCTGTGTTTCTGTGTTTCTGTGTTTCTGTGTTTCTGTTTCTGTTTTCTGTGTTTCTGTGTTCTGCGTTTCTGTGTTCTGTGTTTCTGTGTTTCTGTGTCTGTGTTCTGTGTTTGTGTTCCTGTGTCTGTGTTTCAGTATTTCTGTGTTTCTGTGTTTCTGTGTTTCTGTGTTACTGTGTTTCCCTGTTTCTGTGTTTATGTGTCCCTCTGCTTCCGTGTTTCTGTGTTCTGTGTTTCTGTGTTTCGTGTATCAGTGTTTCTGTGTTCTGTGTCTGTCTGTTCTGTTTCTATGTTTCTGTGTTCCTGTTTTCTGTGTCTTGTGTTTCTGTGTTCTGTGTTTCTGTGCTTTTTCTGTGTTTCTGGTTTCTGTGTTTCTGTGTTCTGTGTTTCTGTGTTTTGTGTTCTGTATATCTGTGCTTTGTGTTTCTGTGTTTTGTGTTTCTGTGTTCTGTGTTTCTGTGTTTCTGTGTTTCTGTTTCTGTGTTTCTGTGTTTCTGTCTGTGTTTCTGTGTTACTGTGTTTCTGTATTTCTGTGTTTCTGTGTTTCTGTCATTCTGTTTCTTTGTTTCTGTTTTCCGTGTTTCGTATTTCTGTTCTGTGTTTCCGTGTTTACGTGTTTCGTGTTTCTGTGACACTTTTCTGTGTTTCTGTAGGTCTATGTTTAGGTGTCACTGGGATTCTATGTTGCTGTGTTTCTGTGTCCTTGTGTTTTTGTGTTTCCATGTTTCCGTCTTCTACTGTTTCCGTGTTTATGTGTTTTTCTGTGTTTCTGTGTTTCCGTGCTTCTGTGTCTCTGTGATTCTGTCTTTTAGTGTTTGCGTCTACGTGTGTCCGTGTTTCAGAGTTTCCATGTTTCCGTGTTTCCGTGTCTCCGTGTTTCCGTGTTTCCTTCCGCGTTCCGTGTTTCCGTGTTCTTCTGTTTCTGCTTCCGTGTCTGTGTTTCGGTATTTCCTTGATTCTACGTTTTTGCGATTTGTGCTTCTGTGTTTCTGTTCTTCTGTGTATCTGTGTTTCCGTGTTCTTGTGTTTCAGTGTTTCTGTATTTCTGTGTTTCTGTGTTTCTGTTCTACTGTGTTTCTGTGTCCCTGTGTTTCAGTGTTTCTGTGTTTCTGTGTTTCTGTGTTTCTGTGTTGTGTTTCTGTGTTCTGTGTTTCTGTGTTTCTGTGTATCTGTGTTTCTGTGTTTCGGTGTTTCTGTTTTCTGTGTTTCTGTGTTTCTGTGTCTGTGTTCTTCTTAGTTATTGTGTTTCTGTGTTCTCTGTGTTTCTGTGTTTGCGTTTCTGTGATTCTGTCTTTTGTGTTTGTGTTCTGTGTTCGTGTTTCAGAGTTTCTGTTCGTGTTTCGTGTTTCCGTTTTCTGTGTTTCTGCGTTTCTGTGGTTTCTGTGTTTCTGTTCTGTGTTCTGTGTTCTGTGTTTCTGAGTTTCTGTGTTTCTGCGTTACTGTGTTTCTGTGCTGCTGTGTTTCTGGGTTTCTGTGATTCTGTGTTCGTGTTTCTGTGTTCGTGTTCCTGTGTTTCTGTGTTTCTGTTTCATGTTTCTGTGTGTCTCTGTTTTCTGTTTCTGTGTTTCTGTGTTTCTGTGTTTCTGTGTTTCTGTGTTTCTGTGTTTCTGTGTTCTGTGGTCTACTGTTTCTGTGTTCTGTATTTCGTGTATCTCTGTTGTTTCTAGTTTATGAGTGTTTTCTGTGCTTTGTGATTCTGTGTTTCTGGTTTCTGTGTTCTGTGTTTCTGTGTTTCTGTGTTTCTGGTTTCTGTGTTTCTGTGTTTCTGTGTTTCTGTGTTTCTGTGTTTCTGTGTTTCTGTGTTTCTGTGTTTCTGTTCTTCTGTTTGTTTCTGTTTCCGTGTTTCGTATTTCTGTCTCTGTGTCGTGTTTACGTGTTTCGTGTTTCTGTGACACTTTCTGTGTTTCTGTAGGTCTATGTTTTGGTGTCACTGATTCTATGTTGCTGTGTTTCTGTGTCCTTGTGTTTTTGTGTTTCCATGTTTCCGTGTTCTACTGTTTCCCTGTTTATGTGTTTTTCTGTGTTTCTGTGTTTCCGTGCTTCTGTGTCTCTGTGATTCTGTCTTTTAGTGTTTGCGTCTACGTGTGTCCGTGTTTCAGAGTTTCCATGTTTCCGTGTTTCCGTGTCTCCGTGTTTCCGTGTTTCCTTCTGCGTTCCGTGTTTCCGTGTTCTTCTGTTTCTGCTTCCGTGTGTCTGTGTTTCGGTATTTCCTTGATTCTACGTTTTTGCGATTTGTGCTTCTGTGTTTCTGTTCTTCTGTGTATCTGTGTTTCCGTGTTCTTGTGTTTCAGTGTTTCTGTATTTCTGTGTTTCTGTGTTTCTGTTCTACTGTGTTTCTGTGTCCCTGTGTTTCAGTGTTTCTGTGTTTCTGTGTTTCTGTGTTTCTGTGTTTGTGTTTCTGTGCTTCTGTGTTTCTGTGTTTCTGTGTATCTGTGTTTCTGTGTTTCTGTGTTTCTGTTTTTCTGTGTTTCTGTGTTTCTGTGTCTCTGTTGCTTCTTAGTTATTGTGTTTCTGTTTCTCTGTGTTTCTGTGTTTGCGTTTCTGTGATTCTGTCTTATTGTGTTTGTGTCTACGTGTGTCCGTGTTTCAGAGTTTCCATGCTTCCGTGTTTCCGTGTTTCCGTATTTCTGTGTTTCTGCGTTTCTGGTTTCTGTGTTTCTGTGTTTCTGTGTATCTGTGTTTCTGTGTTTCTGTGTTTCTGTGTTTCTGTGTTTCTGTGTTTCTGTGTTTCTGTGTTTCTGTGTTTCTGTGCTTCCGTGTTTCTGTGTTTTTGTGTTTCTGTATTACTGTTTCTATGTTTCTGTGTTCCTGTGTTTCTGTGTTTCTGTGTTTCTGTGTTTCTGTGTTTCTGTGTTTCTGTGTTTCTGTGTATGTGTGGTACTACTTTTCTGTGTTGCTGTATTTCGTGTATCTCTTTTGTTTCTAGGTTTATGTGTTTCTGTGCTTTTGTGGAACTGTGTTTCTGGTTTCTGTGTTTCTGTGTTTCTGTGTTTCTGTGTTTCTGTGTTTCTGTGTTTCTGTGTTTCTGTGTTTCTGTGTTTCAGTGTTTATGTGTTTCTGTGTTTCTGTGTTTCTGTGTTTCTGTGTTTCTGTGTTTCTGTTTCTGCGTTTCTGTGTTTCTGCTTTCTGTGTTTCTGTGTTTCTGGTTTCTGTTTCTGTGTTTCTGTTGCTTCTTTGTTTTTGTTTCTGTGTCTCTGTGTTTCTGTGTTTGTGTTTCTGTGTTTCTGTGTTTCCGTGTTTACGTGTTTCGTGTTTCTGTGACACTTTTTCTGTGTTTCTGTAGGTCTATGTTTAGGTGTCACTGTGATTCTATGTTGCTGTGTTTCTGTGTCCTTGTGTTTTTGTGTTTCCATGTTTCCGTCTTCTACTGTTTCCGTGTTTTTGTGTTTTTCTGTGTTTCTGTGTTTCCGTGCTACTGTGTTTCTGTGATTCTGTCTTTTAGTGTTTGCGTCTACGTGTGTCCGTGTTTCAGAGTTTCCATGTTTCCGTGTTTCCGTGTCTCCGTGTTTCCGTGTTTCCTTCCGCGTTCCGTGTTTCCGTGTTCTTCTGTTTCTGCTTCCGTGTCTGTGTTTCGGTATTTCCTTGATTCTACGTTTTTGCGATTTGTGCTTCTGTGTTTCTGTTCTTCTGTGTATCTGTGTTTCCGTGTTCTTGTGTTTCAGTGTTTCTGTATTTCTGTGTTTCTGTGTTTCTGTTCTACTGTGTTTCTGTGTCCCTGTGTTTCAGTGTTTCTGGGTTTCTGTGTTTCTGCGTTTTAGTGTTTTTATGTTTCTGTGTTTCTGTGTTTCCGTTTCAGTGTTTCTGTGTTTCTGTGCCTCTGTGTTTCTATGTTTCTGTGTTTCTGTGTTTCTGTGTTTCTGCGTTTCTGTGTTTCTGTGTTTCTGTGTTTCTGTGTTTCTGTGTTTCTGTGTTTCTGTGTTTCCGAGTTTCTCTATTCCTGTGATTCTGTGTTTTCGTGTTTCTGTGTTTCTGTGTTTCAGTGTTTCTGTGTTTCTGTGTTTCTGTTTCTGTGTTTCTGTGTTTCTGTGTTTCTGCGTTTCTGTGACTCTGTGTTTCTGTGTTTCTGTGCTACTGTGTTCTGTGTTTGTGTTCCTGTGTGTCTGTGTTTCTGTGTTTCTGTGTTTCTGTGTTTCTGTGTTTCTGTGTTTCTGTGTTTCTGTGTTTCTGAGTTTCTGTGTTTCTGTGTTTCTGTGTTTCCGTGTTTCTGTGTTTCTGTGTTGCTGTTTACGTGTTTCAGTGTTCCTGTGTTTCTGTGTTTTCGTGTATCAGTGTTTCTGTGCTGCTGTGTCTCTGTCTTTCTGTTTCTATGTTTCTGTGTTCCTGTGTTTCTGTGTCTGTGTGTTTCTGTGTTTCTGTGTTTCTGTGTTTCTGTCTTTCTGTGTTTCTGTGTTTCTATGTTTCTGTGTTTCTGTTTCTGTGTTCCTGTGTTTCTATGTTTATGAGTGTTTGTATATCTGTGTCTTTGTGTTTCTGTGTTTTTGTGTTTCTGTGTTCCTGTGTTTCTGTGTTTCTGTGTTTCTGTGTTTCTGTGTTTCTGTGTTTCTGTGTTTCTGTGTTTCTGTGTTTCTGTGTTTCTGTCATTCTGTTGCTTCTTTGTTTCTGTTTTTCCGTGTTTCGGTATTTCTGTCTCTGTGTTTCTGTGTTTCCGTGTTTACGTGTTTCGTGTTTCTGTGACACTTTTCCTGTGTTTCTGTAGGTCTATGTTTTGGTGTCACTGGGATTCTATGTTGCTGTGTTTCTGTGTCCTTGTGTTTTTGTGTTTCCATGTTTCCGTGTTCTACTGTTTCCCTGTTTATGTGTTTTTCTGTGTTTCTGTGTTTCCGTGCTTCTGTGTCTCTGTGATTCTGTCTTTTAGTGTTTGCGTCTACGTGTGTTCGTGTTTCAGAGTTTCCATGTTTCCGTGTTTCCGTGTCTCCGTGTTTCCGTGTTTCCTTCTGCGTTCCGTGTTTCCGTGTTCTTCTGTTTCTGCTTCCGTGTGTCTGTGTTTCGGTATTTCCTTGATTCTACGTTTTTGCGATTTGTGCTTCTGTGTTTCTGTTCTTCTGTGTATCTGTGTTTCCGTGTTCTTGTGTTTCAGTGTTTCTGTATTTCTGTGTTTCTGTGTTTCTGTTCTACTGTGTTTCTGTGTCCCTGTGTTTCAGTGTTTCTGTGTTTCTGTGTTTCTGTGTTTGTGTTTCTGTGCTTCTGTGTTTCTGTGTTTCTGTGTATCTGTGTTTCTGTGTTACTGTGTTTCTGTTTTTCTGTTTTTCTGTGTTTCTGTGTTTCTGTGTCTCTGTTGCTTCTTAGTTATTGTGTTTCTGTTTCTCTGTGTTTCTGTGTTTGCGTTTCTGTGATTCTGTCTTATTGTGTTTGTGTCTACGTGTGTCCGTGTTTCAGAGTTTCCATGCTTCCGTGTTTCCGTGTTTCCGTATTTCTGTGTTTCTGCGTTTCTGGGTTTCTGTGTTTCTGTGTTTCTGTGTATCTGTGTTTCTGTGTTTCTGTGTTTCTGTGTTTCTGTGTTTCTGTGTTTCTGTGTTTCTGTGTTTCAGTGTTTCTGTGTTTCTGTGTTACTGTGTTACTGTGTTTTTGTGTGTCTGTGTTGCTGTGTTTCTGTGTCTGTGCTTTTCTGTTGAAACCCGATGCTGCGTGGAATATTCCTTATAGTTGCGTTCAATAATCTTTCATTATGCAATATAATTTTAACTGTTTGCATTGTGAAATATTCCTTTCTGGCATTCATGTCATATGCAAACTCTCTTATTGTACGTTTTAATCCTTCGAGTATATCATCACTATTGAATTTTTTACGAAATCTCTTAATTGTTGTTGGTAATGGTTTGCCTGTCCGTTTGCCCAAAACAATTTTTCTAATAGTTTAATCGCAAACTTTTAAAGCACTGTATTTCCTATAGAACACTGCCTCGACATTGTCCAAAATGCCAAAGTTATCTCTTTCTCGGTTGAAGTACTCGTAAATATTAAAGATTAATTTCTGACAACTTTCGTTTAAAAACTTTCCAGACATTTAGAATTTTTGTTAAGCACAAAAATGACCTGAAAGAATTGTAGCTCATACACAACTTAAGAAATTTTATTTTTCTGGTTTAATTTATACTATTCCTAATTACTAATTGCGTGAATGTAAATAACGAGAAAGTTGTAATGCAAATTGTACACCTATATATTCCAAAAATTTTAAATGCCCTAGAAATTTAATTGGTTTTTAATTGTTTAGGTACTTTTACGAACTTAAAAGCTTATGTCGTCAAAATGAAAGGTATTTATGCATGTTTTAAAATTAGATTTGGGTTTTTGGATTTTGTGAGGTTCGTCTTTTTTGTATAAAATTGAAATTTAAAACGCTTTTCGAAACCAAAAAAAAACCTTCGAATTTCAATTTTGTAACTGTGTATAATTACAGTTAAAAGTTAAAAATAACTGAAACTAATAATTGTCAATTTGTAAAAAATATCATAATTTAAAATGTAAGCGGTTTGTTGAAGTTTGCAATTAAGAAATAAAGGGTAAGTAATTAGATAGTAAAACGATTTTATATAAGTTGTATATTGATATTTTATGTAGATATTCGGGCTCATCAGAAAATTTTGTCCTACTCACATAAAGACAACATTTGCATCGATTGCGGCTTGTATCTCGATAGCTCAGTTGGTTAGAGCGGTACTCTAGCAAAGTACATGTCGTAGGTTCAAATCCTACTCGAGGTAAACTTTTTATTCATGTATTTAATAATGATTTTTAATTGCTTTTTAAGTGTTTAGGTACTTCCAGGAACTTAACTGTTTACGTCGCCATAATGAATTTATTTATGCCTATTTTAAATAAATGAGATTTATTCAATTAAATTTAGTTAAGCTTGTAACAGTTTAATGACGATATAAGTAAAAAAAATTTGAGGTACCGGTGTATAAATGATTTTAAGTCCTGATTTGCCATTTATGGAAAGACATTACGATGCATATTTACATCTTCTAACGCATGTACTTAAATTGAACCTACGTTTTAACGTACAGTGTAGGTTTTAGCTCACCACCCGCCGTCTTCGTCATATAACATGTGTAAGAACGACAAAGTTGCATGTTCGACCACAGTGCTTGAATAAGAGAGCTAATCCGATATCTGAATTCTCTCATAATTTCAACTATAGTTAATTTTCCAATAATTGTCTCCTACGTACAATTAAATAATGTATGCATCTTACTCTTTGCGGTGACTGTTATATATTGAACTGCGAATTCAATATAAATTTTTTGATCAATACTAACTAATGCTCAGTCACGTGTATCGAATTTAAAGACTGAGCTTGAAAAAAAACTCACAAAAACTATGTACCTATTGATTTATTTACAATTATTTATCTGTTTATATACACAATTTTGATGTAGTGCTTAATTTGCTATCTGCTGTTTCCTTGTTATTTTATGCACGGGAGTAGATAACGTTGCAAGACAGCATAATTTGGCTTAATGAATAACGAATAACATTATCCATTAAGCAGAAATTTATTTCTACGAGTATTGCTCAGCAGATTTATTCCAACGATATTTTAAAATAACAACACATAATAATTTTTCTCTATATTGATTCTGGTATATATTCTCTAATTAAATTGTGGTTTTCTATTTTGTGGGTATAAATTATTTATTTAACTCATCGCTATATATCTGTATTTACTCATTTCTACAATGATATTAATCTAATGACTCGTAAGTATTTAATTTCTAAATTTTATAAAAATTTACGTCATCTAGCGGTAATAATTAGAATTTAATTTTATAAGAGATAATCTCTTCCAAAATTGTGGTGAACTGAAAGACACGTACAATGGAAGTATCTAGGTTTAATTTTAATTTAATTACCCAAAGTAATTAGGATATAATCCAACGCACATTTTACCTTGAATAAGTTTACTACATATACATGGTGATTGATTAGTGCGATAAAGTTCAGTATCTTCGATGTCCTTCGAAGTATCAAAGCAAACGTTACGGGAGATTATAGCCATCATTAAGCTTCGTATTTTAAAATTAGTTACAATGTTACAGGGTGTTCCATAACGCCGTGCCACACCAAAGTTAAATTTTTTTAAACGAAACACCCTATATTTTAATTTAAATTTGAAATCCGCTTCACTTCCTCATTACAAAAATATATACTTGTAATATGTTATACAGGGTATTTAAAAAGTTATAACCACTTTTCATAAATTTTTATAAAAATGATTGAGTTTGTGAATATTCGGTAAATTGATAACAGGGTGAGTCAAAACATCAATTCATTATTTTCTCAGTTTTTTCAAATCGATCAACCTGTATTTTATATCACTATCGAAAAGTACTATTGTTTTACTTATATTTTTGTTAAGCATTCCCTATGCCCAAAATTATTAGTTTTTGAGATATTTTCATTTTTATATGCAAAGTATTAATTATATGTCTAAATGTTTGCCAATTATGAGTTGGCCATGATTTATTTGTCAAAAACTGACAGTTTACCATTATTGTCTGTTAATTGATTGTTGTGGTAAATTTGTTTATAATTTTAAAAAATCTAAAATAGGGCAAAAATGAATTTTACTCGTGATGAAATGCTAGATATGATATGGATATTGGGAGAATGCAATAAAAATGCATTGCTTACAAAAAGAGTTTATTTTGAACGTTTTCCTGAGAGGCGACAACCTACAAAATCAAGTTTAGAAAGATTGATGGCTCGGTTTAACCGAACTGGTTCAGTTAACTATGAAATGCATGAACGAACAAATACTACTGTGACAGAGGAAAACGAAATGAATGTGTTGTCGGCAGTTACAGAAAACCCACATACAAGTATGAGGAGTATTTCTAAGGAACAACAACTTAGTTACTATTGTGTGCAAACAATTCTGTGTAAAAACAAAATGCACCTTTATCACATTCAATTGCATCAGGAATTAACAGATAATGATTTTGAGAAGAGATTAGCTTTTTGTGAATGGGCCCTACAAAAGGTTAATCAACAGAGAGACTTTTTTGACTATGTATTGTTTGGAGATGAAGCTACATTTCATCGAAATGGTTGTGTTAACAGGCACAACTTTCACTATTATTCCACAAGTAATCCATACCACATATTAGACATAGTCAAACCAAATGGTCATTAAATGTTTGGGGATGTATTGTTGGTAACTATGTCGTAGGGCCATATTTTTTTGAAGATCATTTAAATGCTGAGATCTATTTAGATTTTTTAGTAAATCGCTTACCTGTATTACTGGAAGAGGTTCCACTTCGTATCCGCCACCAAATGTGGTTTTTACATGACGGTTCTCCTGTATACCATAATTCAAGGTGAACTTGATGATCAGTATCCTGGAAAATGGATCGGAAGAGGTGGACCAGTGCGATGGCCACCCAGGTCACCAGAATTCAATAAAATGGACTCATTTTTTTGGCGTTACATTAAGAATGAAGTTTATAAAACACCTCCGACAACAAGAGATAACATGAAAGAAGGAATAACAAATGAATTTCAAAATATCAGTGTACAAATGCTTAGTAATATTAGTAACTCTTTCAATTACCGTTTTCAGGCATGCACAGATGTCTTGGGAGGTCATTTTGAACATCTTTTGTAATTAACTTTTATTGTAGTTTAGGAAATTAGTATTGGTTTTATTTGTTCGTAATTGTAATTTTTTGTAAAATTTGTTTGTAGTATACCTGTTTTTATTGCTGTATTCGTTATTTGACCACTATATTCACAGACAATAATAGTAAACTGTCAGTTTTTGACAAATAAATCATGGCCAACTCATAACTGGCAAACATTTAGACACATAATTAATACTTTGCATATAAAAGGAAAATATCTCAAAAACTAATAATTTTGGGCATAGGGTATGCTTAACAAAAATATAAGTAAAACAATAGTACTTTTCGATAGTGATATAAAATACAGGTTGATCCATTTGAAAAAGCTGAGAAATTAATGAATTGATGTTTTGACTCACCCTGTAATCAATTTAACGAATATTCACAAACTCAATCATTTTTATAAAATTTGACAATTATTAAAAAGCTACAGCGGCAACAGATCATTGTTCCCCCTTTGCCCTTTGAAATTATACAGGGCGGTGAACTTGTTACGATTTTCATGGAAAAGTGGTTATAACTTTTTAAATACCCTGTATAACATATTACAAGTATATATTTTTGTAATGAGGAAGTGAAGCGGATTTCAAATTTAAATTAAAATATAGGGTGTTTCGTTTAAAAAAATTTAACTTTGGTGTGGCACGGCGTTATGGAACACCCTGTAACATTGTAACTAATTTTAAAATATGAAGCTTAATGATGGCTATAATCTCCCGTAACGTTTGCTTTGATACTTCGAAGGACATAGAAAATACTGAACTTTATCGCACTAATCAATCACCCTGTATATATATATATATATATATATATATATATATATATATATATATATATATATTCCTTTTTCAACGAGCTTGTTTCGCCAATAAACTTGTTCTACGTGACACGTGTGCAATGTGGGTAGTAGTTTATCACATTTTCTTCAATTACACATCAATCTTAACTGTAACATTGTTTTAGGACTTTTTTCTAGACATTATCAATATTATGTTGTTCTCTGATGACTTCAAAAAATAACTTCTACAATTCTGACTGAAATTACATGGTCACTAGAGCGGAATGAAAATAGACGTAAAACACAAAAATTAGGAAAATGAAGTTGCCTGAGTACGCAATGGGTGCCTTTTGTGATACTTAGTAACAGAAAAAAAATCTGAGTGTCCTACGACAATGTCTTTGGTTGCCGAAGTGACCTTGAAAGTTTAATAAAGAGGACTTTTTTAAAAAAATAGATAATGCCCTGCTTGTTTTTATTAACAAATAAAAAAACAACCCAAAACTCATCACGTGGAGGTGATAGCGTGTCGAGTTCTACCCTAACCCTCCCTACCATAGAAAAAAAACTATCCAAATTTGATTTTTTGTTTAAAATTGCGGCAAGGATGTTTCAATTCAATACAAGCTTTTATGAACCCGTCTCGCGCTTCAGAGCCAAAAACTGCTATAGAAACTTCTGTTATTAATTTTATACATTCAACCGTCTGCGAAGGGCAAGGAAGTTTTATAGGGGTATTTCATCCGGAAGCACAGAAATCATATTAGTTAAATCGTCGTCTGATATTGCCACTGTCAATAGGGGTTCGCTTATAATGATGCTCTGCCAATCAATTAAGTCCACATAATTATCACAATCAAAATGTAGTTAATTCACTTGAAATATTCTAACGTCTTCTGTTCTTGCCGATGATTTTCTACATTTTAAAGTTCTCCTTAAAGCCAACTCTCGAATGAATTTTCTATCGTCTGCTAACATTTCTATTAAAAGGTGTTCTGAATGGGCAAAATATCCGTTCCTATGTATTACAGGATCTATCACTTTTTTAAGTTCCTCACGTAGGTATCGAGATCGTGTTGAAAAGGTGCCTAGCACCATATTTACAAGACCAACTGCATTTAATTTCAAACCAACATAACACATACGAGGGTGGTTTGACGGAAGGGTGACTTTTCAATAAAAAACTTGTCTTAAGGCAAAAATATATTTTATTTTTCTACATAACTTTCTTTTAATTCTATACACTTATTCCAATGGCTTTCCAACTTTTTAAACCTTCAGAAACATTTTTTTTTGGAAACTCTGCAAAATATGCATCGGTTGCTTCAATTACTTCTTCATTAGTATGAAATCTCTGTTCTCGGAGCCACTTCTTCAAGTTTGGGAACAAGAGGATATCACTTGGAACCAGATCTGGCGAATATGGAAGATGTAGTAGCAATTCATAACCCAATTCATTTAATTTATTGGATGCATTAACGGACGAATGAGAAGGCGCGTTAACATGATGGAAAAAAACTTTCTTTTTATTTAAATGTGGTCGTTTCTTAATACCGCACCAAAGCTGGAATAATTCTCGCCAGTTATAGTTTCACCCTTCTGCAGTTTTGTTGGCAGAAAAACGGTTTTTGCCTTTTTAGGGACACGTTCATCCGCAGAAGTCCATTGTTTCGACTGCATTTTCGTCTCAGGTGTGTAATGGTGAATCCATGTTTCATCCACGGTAAAGTATCGACCAAAAAATTCACTTGGATTACGCCTCAACTTAACCAAACAGTCACTTGAAATAGAAACACGTGTATTTTGTGTTTCTGTTAACAAACGCGGCATCCATCTTGCACTTAACTTTTTCATATTCAAATATTGATGCAAGATATTATGGACTCGTTCCATTGAAATACGGATTTCATTGGCTATCTCTCGCACCTTAACTCGACGATCACTTTTTATGATGGAACTGACTTTATCGATTGTTTCTTGTGAGGTAACCGCATTCGACGGTCCTGGACGTTCCGCATCTTCCGTGCTCATATGGCCCCTTTTAAAAGCAGCAAACCACTTGCAAACCATCCGTGGGACGGAGCAGATTCGCCGTAATATTTGCGTATTTTCTCTTCCGTTTGTTTGATGTTTTTTCCGCGTAAAGAATAGTGTTTTGTTAAAACAATTCCTTTTTATCCATGTTTAATTAAATATAAAACGTGTCTTGTTTGATTGACTGTCAAACATAAAGTAACTGACGGATTTTCATGAAATTTTGACAGTAGGCTTCTAAAAGATGACTAAAATGTGCAACATAATATCGTCACGTTAGGGTTGCTAACTTTTGAAAAGTCACACTTCCGTCAAACCAGTCCCGTACACTTTAACTATAAATTCAGATCATATTTGAAAGTTTTGAGATGGTTCTTTAGTAGCAAGATATAACCTTAGCACTCTGTTTGCTGTCGTAAGCCATCTGGTGTGTGGCATTATCTCAGGCGATTTAAAGCTAAATATTCTCCCAAAATTCCGTTAGAGATTCCCTGACACATCCCATACATGAATTTTTGATCTGTACTAGCGTTTTCACGTCTATTGAAGGGAACACAGTCTCAATTTTTCTAAACTCCACCACAGGTTTGGTTCTCGCATGATTCGAGAAACTTGCCAAATTGGCCCGAAAACCCCTTTGGTACGGCAGTTTTTCCATCCAAATAGTTCATTATGTGACGCAGTGGTAATTCGTTCGTGTAAAGCCAACACACCAACCACTGTAATGGCTTCTGTAAATCCGACTCCAAACCACGAATTACTCCATTTTTTGAACCGGTATTTACCACAGATCCGTCACAACCTATAGCTACAATTGTATTTATATCAGTTTTTTTTTGTAAAAACTCAGGTATTGAAGAATTAATTGCTTTTGCAGTTCCAGATGTTAGACTTACATGTCCTAGATCAGGGTTCGGAAACTAAAGCATAATGTTCTTCGGTAACCATTTTTTGATAGTACTTATTCTCTTTTTGTCTTGGACCAATGCTGTGTCCCAACGTGCATAAAAACAGATTGCCTGCACATGGTCACCAAATTGCTTTGTTAGATTGGTGCGACTTTTAATTCCTTCTCTGCGTATCATACTACGGTCTACTACTTTTGGAGTATCAGTGTCTGATATAATTCTAACGTCTTTTAAGACAGCACTACCTATTGTTGCAGCTGAACGATCGGAAATTCCAGTCCGGTCACATGCTTGTGCTAAAGTTGACAAATGGAGTCGCGTTTGAGTAGAAAATGGAGTTCTGCTAGTTCCTGAACTGGTATGAGAACCTGGTACTAAAGGATCCTTTGCCTTGGAAGTAAATGGAATACATAGTAGTTCGTTTGGATCTCGTTTAGACATAGAATATTGCATTGTTTCTATCTCACTTTTTTTAGATTATCATCGGAGTATAATGACTTGCTTCGATTTTCATTAATATGCTTTTCTTGGTTGTCTGCATATCTACATTACCGATTGCCATTTTCCCGTTTGTTCTTTGATCTAACGAATTCTCGCTCGGTTACAGGTATTTTGTTTTTGCAATTGCAAGTTGAAAAATGTTTACATTTGCAACTAGCAATATTAAACAGTTTTGTCTTTTCAGATTCTTTAAACGCCTGTACTTTTTTATTGTAATTGTTCTTAAATTTCGCTTTAAGGCTCTTCTTAATTGCTCGATATTTATCATGATTACTTGACTAAATATTTGCTGATCTGATACTATGGAAGTCGAACTTTTCTTCTATATTCCTTTTAGGTCCTTTTCTAGCTTCCTCCAAACGTTACTTACACTGGGTTCTTGTTTAATTTCTATAATCTTTGCCACGAATGATATTTAGGAACGTCAGAATAAATGTTGGAAGAACATTTTCTTTAAAGTAGGTTAACATGCCAAAAATAGGACATAAGGTGTTCTTACGCGTTCTAGGCATTTTATAATATTTTATGACATACATTCACAAATATTTAGAAAACAATTGCTCGGTATAATTCAAATAAGTATTTTAAAAAATCACGTGCAGGTGCGCCGTTCAACGCACTAGCTTTAAGATTGTTTAAAAGAAGAGTGTCGGCTTAGGTAATGGACGTAATGGTAATAACCAAAAATAAAATAGGCTCCACCCTTTTGCATCGGCGCCAGACGCATTAAAGCGTACCCTGTACAGTTTGTGAAGACTGGCGCCGTAATTATAAATGCAATATACTATAATATATCAACTTATGATCCAGATGCACCAAAACCTTTTAAAGGAATCAATAAATCTCTAAGATTTAATTTATTCGCGCATAGTAACAAAATTTTTAATTTAAAAAAAAATTTAATTTCTGATACTGAAGGTGGTTTTCGGCAGCTGAAGAATTATTTTTAGGAAAACAGATTTTTTCACTTATTCCAACATGTAATAGGCACCTTTTAAGCATACAGGGTTACTATGTTTCAAAAGTTGAAAAATTCACTCCACCTTAATGGCCACCTTCTGTCTACACGCACGACTACTTCCGTCATCTACATACTACCGATATTCCTATCAGTCATCTCTTTTTTTGGGGACACCGAAACAGATTAGTTCTGCAATTACATTTATTTCACTTGGTTGATGAGGCAAGGAATTTATGATAACTAATTATATAGCATCAATTAACTGCCGGTTTGCACAAGTGCAAATTGTGTAGCTACTATACTAAATATAGTGATTTCATTTGAACTATTTGATTATCTGTCAGTTGCATGTTACCTAAAATATTGGAATTCCGTTTATGAATATAAAAATATAACAATTTTGTTTACACAAAAAAGACGTTTTCTTGTAATTGTGACTAAAAACGTATCACCTATTTAAAACTAATAAAAATAAAAACAACAAAAAAGTAGCTAAGCTCATTTTAGAAAATTTGCAATTGTTTATTGTTACTCGGGATTCTGTTAAACACTTAAGAACAAAACCAAACGAGTACTGTAGTTGTTAAATTGAAAATAAAAAATGCATACCAGAACACATATGTCCATCTCCATGAAAGCCTTGATCGCAATGACAAGCATAAGTAGTCTGAAGATTTAGGCATGATGCATTAACATGGCAAATGTGACCTTTAGCGCAGTAGTCAATTCCTGTTAATATAAGACACAAGCAAGATGTTAGTTGTTAGTAGGAAGGGAAGGAATTTATTTAAGCGTAATTAATGTATTAAAGATAAATAGATAATTACGTAAAGTATATATTCTTCGTACCTGGACAAAACTTGCAACATTCACCAGGTATACTAAATTGTTCTTCTGGAGGACACGTTAACTTAGGACACATAGTTTCAGGGATTATCCTAGTACAATTCATACTTCCATCACGACATTCACACTCTACACACTGATGCAAACTGACTAGATCTCCGTGATCATAAAATACTCCTTGCATAAGGCAATCCCCTGTTAACAGTTTAAACATAAATTAGCACACAGGTTATTACTAATTACACATAAAATATAAAAATTTGTTAATGGTGACTGAAAGCCAAGCACGTGCAATCCACCTTTTTATTTATTACTCAATATAGCAAATATTAACTTACTAAGACAACTTTGGCAGCATTCGCCGGTAATATTCACTGGATTCTTGCAAGTCGGAACCGGACACTCTACTGGACGGCACTCCACTTCTCCATGCTGTAGAAACATTGCAAAATACAATAATTATACAATCAATAAGTGAAAAGAAACGCAGCTGGAAGTCAGATTGACTGCTTATTTTGTTTCGTACGTTTCGCAAAGTTTCTTAATTGATACTAATTCCAAAAGAAGAATTAATAATTTTTTTAATTTTGGTACTAACCACGCAAGCGCATAAGTCACAGCCACGTTGCCATGTGGCACCGTCCGCGTGAACCGAGCCGTTGAATTGGCATGACTTCTGGCAGTCGCATTCTTCTACCTTACTGATGCGGCCTTCAGCTGCTACTAACTGCAAACCACACAATTATATATAATCAAAACAGTGTACAGACGCATAAGAGACGTTACATGGTAGTCCATATACCCTTTCGGAAAGCTCCTGAAGATGCCTTGTCAGCTCCTGTACGGTGCTCTGCAACAGCGAGAACTGCCCACACGTCGGACACGTTGAGTCCAGACTCGGGCACAATGACAGATACCCATGGGGACCCGCTATCAATCTTACGTCCTGCATGGCTCCCTGTTAAAAAAACACATGTTATTCAAACAAATAAAACTTACAACAAAGATGCAAAAAATTTCTTTTTTCGGATTACTTTATACGGTTTAGGACATTGCTTAATAGGACACCTAGTAAGAAAGCTTTAATTTTTGTCGAAAAGTGTCAATTCCCGTGCCGAGGAAAATACACTAACGGAAATGTTAGAAGTCTGAAACGCTTTTCCGTGTTTGTCTCGACAATGGCTATTTGTTGAGGTTACTTTTTCCGTCTAATACGTTTCGCCATCATTTCCTTGAAGAAAGATTTGCTTATAAAATACATGTATTAAAACTAACAATTAGTTTTTTTCGCCGTTTCTCAAAAAATATGGATTATTCTTTACAAATAAATAGTGCTTATTCTATTTTAGAATTATAATCTTGTTTATAAGCACTCAAATGCGGGTATAAATTGACCTTTATGGTACAGAAGGAATTGGAGCAGTTGTGTCTGCATCCAAAGAAAAACAATTCGTTGAGAATACGGAGATATACAGTCTGTAGATTTATAGTTAGTATTTCGTTTAAGGAATCGCATTCAAAGTTAGACGAATCGTATAGTCTGGCATACTTTTAGCATTAGAAAGAAAATTACAGCATTAAATATATAAAGTTACAGGATGATTATATGCGTTTCATAGAGGACTATCAATCACTAGGTGATGTGAACAAAATGAAACGGTTAGCACTGAACACAAATATTATATGCCTCACCATTGCGTTGCTAAAAGTGATAGTTTAACCACAAAGCTTCGAGTTGTTTTTGATGCGTCAGCTCCCTCATCAATATCAATATCACTTAATCACATATAAATGAAAGACCCAATAATTCAGTAGGACCCTTTTGCAATTATTCTGCGATTTAGGAAACATGATATAGTAGTCGCGTCGAACATAGAAAAGATCGCCAAGTTGCAATTAGGTCTGAGCAGAGATATCTATAAAGAATTTTGAGGCGCTCAGATGAAACCCGTGAAATAGAGGTTTGGTTTCAACACTGTTACTGATGGCACCTGATTCCTTTTTAGCTGAAAGATACGTGGGGGTGGGGCGATATTGCGAGACAGATGGTTCTGTTTGTGTTTTTGGTTTATTTACTATAATGTAAATGTGTAAAGATCAGACCATGACCATACAAGTTTATCTTCAAAAAACTCAGAAATTAGTACGTACTGCAGTGCGCATAGTGGATGCACAGATTACAGAACCAGACAAGACAGATGGAGTTCTTTTAGTTGCACGAGTAGGGTCAATGTTAGACTGAGAAGGTATTCGGAAAAAATAAATGCAAACAACGTTAAACGCTACTTGCAGAGTACGAATTTCGTGTGCATCTCGTGGAAGTTACTTTTGAGTGGTCATGTGATCTGTCTGTAATATGTTAAAGAGACTAAATTGTTATATGAAGAAATTTAACTCAAAGGTCACGGGTTACCTGGTATGACTTAGAATTAGATGAAAGCATAACCTTCTCCAAGTACCCAATAAAGTAGTCGTTTTTGTAATCGGTATTGCGATTACAAAAGTAATTTGTAATCGATTACAATTTTGAAGAGTAATCAGTAATCGGTAATGGATTAGTTTTTACCTGTAATTGTCCCATCTCTGCGTAGATGACTGGTTAATATAGTCTAATTTAGCTGAAGATGTAAAAAGGTTATGCAAAGAGGTAACTGAAATATTAAATAGCAATGGATTTCAGGTAAAAAGTTTTATTTTAATAAATCGAATATTTTAGAAAATATTTTAGATGATACATCCTCTTTGACAGGTATAAAGTTTGGGAATGATGAAAATGCTAAAACTTTAGGTTTAGTGTGATCTCCAAGTCAAGATAAATTGATGTATAATATATTTCATAATAGCACTGTTTCGAAAATATCAATTTTGTCAGTTACATCTCAAATTTTGATTCACTTGTATTACTCGGTCCGTGTATTACAATAGCTAATATTTTAATTTAAAATTTGAGATGAGTCATTACGTCAAAGTTTGCGTATAAAGTGGTTAGAGCACAAAAGTGAATTACTATTGCTGAATAATAAAAAAATTGACCAAGTGTTTTGTCAGAATTGCATTCGCATTGAGCTGTATGATTTTTCAGACTCTTCTGAAAGTGCTTGCGGTGCATGCATATAGGTACGTACAATAGATGACAGGGAGAAAATTCATAATAAGCTTTTTTGATGATAAGTTTAATGAATAAAGTAGAGATAGCACTGAAACAGGAAATTGATTATTACACTATGTGGACGGATTCAAAAATTGTTTTACACTGGTTAAAAACCATGCCGAATTGTTTAAAACCTTTCGTAGGAACAGAGTCACAGAGATTTCTGAATTGAATGGTTCTGCACATGGAAATATATATTAAGCAAGGACAACGTAGCCGAATATATTTCAAGAGTTGTACTTCATATAAATTTTGAATCCTGGTGCCATCTTGGTTAGCGATATAAGGGGATGCTTGTCCATTTAGTAAATTGTAGCGTGCAGAAATCGATATCCAATCTTTTCGTATCGACCTCATAATTTCCTTTAATTACTGTTCTAAAGAATTATCTTTGGATTGAAAATTTAGGATCGTTATTTAATGTTTTACTCGTTACTTAGATCATTACCAAAATTGTCTAAACGCTCAAATAAACATACTAGCGCCATCTATATGATATCTACGGTTTCCTTGCTAGTTAAAAATCGGTTACTTAAAGGTATCTGTTCCTTTCGCTGAATTGTCGCTACCGTTAAATAAATACATATTATTAACTGAAGCTTTATTTTACAATAAATATAGAAATTTGATTTTGGTAACAATGATGCTTGATCAGAAAAATTGGTTTTAACAAGTGTTCTTCCTTTCTTTTTCGAGCGGCCATTTTGTGTGAAGTACAAACTTTTTAAAAACTGCATTTCTATAAGAGAACTTTCGAATATAATATATTGGTTTACCTTGTAATTATTTCGTGAAGATATATAAATGGCTATTGGTTGGCGGATGTAAACAAAATGTTACTTTCACAAAAAGGGTGTTGAGATACGATAAGCCACTAAACCGCTCTTCGCAAGAATTAAAATTTACTTAACCAGATTGTGTTAATCCAGCACTTAGAGCTCGCCCTCAATCTAAAGAGCTTCGTCACATTTGTAGCTTCGTCACGTATTCGTCAAGTTATTTTCACAGCTAGTGTGTTGTTAACACATTGCTTGATGCGAGGCCTTCCATTTTAACCCGAGGCGTTAGCCCAAGCATAAAATATGATAGCACATAAAATTAAAACACACACATATATATATATATATATATATATATATATATATATATATATATATATATATATATATATTTGTTGTCAAATAAATATCTACTACTTAATAGTGCTATTTTTTTGTATTTGCAATTCTGTAAATAATAGTATATTATTTTATATCGAGCTAAAGTAATATTTTTTTGTCGAATCTGTAGCCGTTATCTGTTGTGGATGAGCTACCGTAACCAACCCGCTTCTTTTTTTATTGTTAAATTGATCTTTTTAAATTCTTTAATGGAAATAAAAACCTTGCTTAATTCTTTATATGCCTCGACTATAACTCAGCGCAATGAGAAACTCTGTTCTACAGGACTTCTGGGGTATTTTTAATGCATTTATGATTAAGAGTGAAACCTTAATATATGTACAGGGTAGTCCACAAAGTTTTATACAGTCTATATAAACGATAAGAGATAGATAATTGAAACTCGGAGGATCCATAAAAAACAAGAAGGGCTGTAAAATCACGGGCAACACGTTTGAGTTGATGACGGTATTTTTAGTCACGTGGTATCAACTTTCAAAGGTTAAATGACACACCCTGTATATTATTATATTTCTAAGTTCTATTTAAACAGCTGATTTCATCAAAGTAATTACTTTTGGTATAAAGTGAAAGATAAGTGAGTTACCGGGCATTAAAGTTATCGATCCACGTAATTTCATAAATCCAAATTGATAAACCGCGGCCAACACTCTTATTTCAGTTACTTTACTTTTAGTCACCTTTTATTACTTTCTAAGTATTAAATGGAATAGCCTGTTTATTTTGAAATAAGGTAAACGAAATGTAATCCACTAAAAAGAACTTATTTTGTTAAACAGTTAGAGATTTATATAACATACAAATTTATTATGATTTCTAACAATAATAACTTAAGAAGAAATCGAATACATTGTATTTAATGTTCGAATTGTAACCCTTCAGCAATGATTCATTTCTCAAATATTTCTGTAAGGAACCTAGTACAAGCAGTTCTAATCATATCTGGTGTTAATGTTTGACAAGCTTCTCTAATTCGAGTTTTTAGCTGTTCTACATTTCTAGGTTTCAATTATTTATCTCTTACCGTTTCGGAGATATAGACAGTATGAAACTTCGTGGACCACCCTGTATATTTATTTAAAACAACAGACAAACAATTTTAAAGCCTCATTACAAAGAAAAACAAGATGCCTGAACTAGGCGCACGTCGGTTTAACGTTCCTACTAAACATGCAATCGAACGCTGACGTAATAATCTAGATAACAATTCAATTTGGTAATGGAGACACGTTTACTAGATTATTATGTCACCTTTTCAATTATTAAGCATCAATTAAGCATACATGAAAAAATATGTTTAAACTTTCAATCTTCTTTTTTTCGCTTAACCAAATCCGCCCTATGTATTGTTGCCTCGATGCAATTCCCGGTTCCAATAAAAAAAGCCTATTGATACCACAAAAGCAAGGCTAATTAACGACAAAAGCTTTTTGTAGTAAACATAGATTCAGTTTACTTTTCAAAGAGAAACAGAACTCACTTATATAAATATCGGTCTTGCGAATTTTTATATCTTCAACATGTTACAGCATTTTAGTTCACTGTAACACTTTAATGGCCGTTATTAATAATATTTTACGGATTAGTTGTAGCACTTGCTTGTGCTTTCAAAGGTTGACCAGCGTTCACTCTTGCGCTGTCAATCACAGACTCCGTCTTTCGCGCGTTTGTTAGCGTCTCGTCCTCCGCGCACATGTAACTCAATACTACAATATAACTACAGTATACGAGGTGTTTTCATAAAAGCATTTATACAGAGTATTTCAGAGTAATAAATCTCTTATACTCAATTGAATTAAAATTAAACTTCCATACTCATTCACGAGGTGTTATAGTTACCCCCAAAATGTTTCAAACAAGATTGAACAAACTTTGAGCCAAATTTTCAGACTTTTGAGAAATGGGACTATCTGGATTACCTATACATTTCATTAAATTAACAACATTTTGAGTAGTTCTGTACTTATCGGTTCCGGGCCAATATAGAACATAAGCATTTTCACCTTTCTTCGCGGACTACATATGGTCCCTCATAAAGAAAGAAAAATTTCTTAATAGTGTTATCTAATGCGGACGATTTATAATGTGTTTTAACAAGCACTAGATTACCTGAATTATATTTGATTTTTTTTCTCCTTTCGAAATCCATAATATTTGTTTTCTATCGATCCAGACTTAATGGGTTACAGTATGGCGAAGTTGATCGTTCAATAACCCCCCACTCCATCATCCGTTTGATTTCTTGCTCAACTGCGGCTCTTCTTGAGAGTGGTATCGGATATAATTTGTTTACAAACATGGTTGCATCTTTGATGTTTAATTTGCATTCAAATGAATTGCAGAGAACGGGTCTGTCCAAAACTACTCTTTCGTGTTTTTTCTTTAACTTCTCAATACCGGTTTTCTCTCGTTCTAACCTTATGCTTGCACATACCTGTGGAATTTGGTGTCTCCTCTGATGTTGAATCAAAACATATTTACATGGTAAGACCGAAAGACACATCGTAAATCGGTAGTTGGTCACGCTACTCTTCCTGTGATGCTCCTTCATTGTTTGCCTTAAATATTCCAAAACTTCCCAAAAATAATCGTCTTCATGTATGGTTTCCAGGGTCCCCTTTTTGCATTGTTGCCCATTTTCACTTGATCTTTCATCTAACCCATCTGCAAGATTTGCCTCCTGTTCCTAAATTTGTTCGTGCTCTACTTTCAAGCCACTTGATTCAGCAAGTTTTAAATTGTTACCAACAAAAGGTAATCTAAATGTTTATTGATTATCATAAAATTTGTAATTCTTTTTTCGAGCGTTGATTGTAGCGTTCTTTTTTATCATCAAGTCCATTCCGAGAATGCAAGAAATGTTTAAACACCTGGCAACCAAAAATGCTATTTGTTGGTTACCTCCGCCAATTTTCATATTTACAAGGGCTTGTCGTTTTATTTTGGTAATCGTTTCAGTAACTCCTTGGATTGATATAACTACTGTATGTAATATTGGTATCTCTTCGATAACGTTTTTAATGGTTTCAAATAGCGTTTCGGAAATGACACTCACAGAGCTACCACTGGCTTACTCCTAATTCTACTGACGCTTGTACTAAGAAATTACACTATTCAGCGTTTTCTACTGCTCTTTCGTTTCGCTGTTCGAACTTGATAAAGATGTTTCTTCAATTTGGTTTATTTGTTGGTTTTGTCGTTGAAAAAATAGACGTACACGATTAACATGGTTTGCTTGCTGCTGCGTTATTGGACAGCGTGCAGTGGGCGCGCTCTGCAGCTAAAGTTCTAGTTTAAATTATCACTTGCTTGCTCTTCATTATTTTGGACCCTTTCTTCATTTGGTGATCCATAATTATCACGTCCTCTTAGGTTACCTCTGTAATTCCGGTATTGATATCTCCAGTTTACGCCGTTTATTTGGCGTGGACCTTCTCTTCTTCGATTCGGCCGTTCCCTCTGGGCCCGTCATGTTGGCTGAGTTCTTTTCTTCTTGGTTCCTGTCTTTCGTTGCATCATTCTAGTTATTTCAGCACATTTAGTAGGTCGTAGATCGTATCAGTTCGTGCTGATATCAGAATAGTTTCAATTTCATATGGGAAATATTTGCATAAAGCATTTACTAAAATTTCTTGGAGATTTTCTGTTCTAAATGTTACGTTTCGTCTACCCAATGCCACGCGTGCTGCGTATAGGTTCTTTGTCTTCTGTTGTAAATTCATGGTTCATATCTTGACGGACATACCTCTCCTGGTATTGCCTGGAACCAGAAATATTGCACAAAATGAGATTTAAAATCGTTCCACTCATCCACATGGCCCTTTCTGCCATATGCGAACATCACCTTCTACAGATTCTATCGCTATAAATAGCTTATCTCCTTCGCTCACTTGGATTTTGTTTAAGTAGATTTCTAATTTCATCGTGAAATTTGCAGGGTGCGCCGAATGTCTACTTCCATCGAATTTTGGTTTCTTATCAACTACTTGTGCAATAGAATAAATTCTTGTACCCTCCAAACCAGATTTACGGTTAATTTCCGCTATTTTATTTTCTAACTTCACGATCTCCGTTTTGACTCCGTTATCTAATCTTTCTTTAACATTGCATATATCCTTTTCATGAATAATTGTTTTCCATTTCTTCGACAACTTCAATAATTTGTTTCGGTGTTTGATACCACTACCTTTATTTTGTCATCTTGTACTTGTAACTTGTAATTCCTTGTCCCAACGTTCAATTGCTTCTTTTTGACTTTTCTTAATCGTTCTTCCATTTTGTTCATTTTTTCATTAATGACTTCAATGCTTGTTTTTGAAACTTTTTGATTATTTTTCGATTCTTCCCTTATTTGTTCCCTAGTTTCTTTTTGTGCTATTTCCATTTTTTTTGTGATAGTTGCATTTGTTGTGACAGCTGCCTTACACATGCTAACATTGCGCTCTCGTTGCTTTCTTGTGCTTGCGTTGACGTTTCCATTATTATGTCTTGTGACTCTTGACTAGATACTTCTGATTCGCTGTTTACGTGTCCTTCCATTTTAGTTTTTATATTTACCTTAATTAGTTTTCTTTCAGCTTTTTTTAAAACCTGACCTTAATTCCATAAACTACAAAATGTATCCCTAATAATTATATTTAAATCAACAATTCTTTACTTGCAACTTTTTGCTTGCAATTTATGAAGTAAAAAATAACAAAGTTTAACATTCGTTAAATTCCAATAAATCTGTCACCTATGAAGATTGGTTTTTTTTCTTTTTATGTCGCTAATGACAAACCGTACTTAAGTCCGTCAAGTAATTAATTATGCACTGTTTAATATTGATAAGAGTAGAATTAAGGAGTACAAGTAATTATATTCTGACACTTGATAAAGGTGAAATAAATATAGTAGTAAAGTTTATTCAGAATTAAATCATTTATGACAGACAAAAATCGAAAAGATCTAGGAGAGTGCCGTTGATTATGAATAGAAATTCTCTCTTTTTTTTGTTCCGAAATTAAAACTTGATAAATAACAATTTAGTTTGTAGTAAAACGCACATTTTAAATTAAAAATTACACTAAAAACCTGTTATATTAATATCAGGTAGAGATAAGTAAACCGAAGCATTCAAGAATAGAATTTAAAATCCGATCAATATAATTAAGAGAGTTTTAAATTAATAAAATAAGTTATAATTAACACCGTCATAAAATTGATTAACTTATTTCTTAGGAAATTGCGTTGTTAAATAACATTTTCGATACAAATAATTAAAGTTGAGCCTGTAATAATTTCTATCATATGAATTCCAACTTCAATGTAATCTCGTTCCCATTGTGTAAAAGTTACTATTTTAATAACCGTTTAGCACATGTGCAATAAGCAACCGACTTCTGTAAATTTCAAAAGCTTTCGTAATTATGATACAAAACATTCTGTAGAATAAATATTTTTTAGTAGAAAATGGTAAAAATTGTATGTCAATCAATCAGTTATTTAACGACCAATAACTTGGAAATGTTAAAATAAGTACTAGATATTAATAGATTTAAGATTAATTAAAACAAGTGGTTACGCTGTCGCCTCAGCGTAGAAACCTGGAATTTCCAGCTGCCCCTCTTTTAATATTTCATATTCTATATAGGAAAGTGCCATTGTCAAATTATTCTCTTTCGTCCTTACTGCTTCAAGTATCTAGATTTTGTAAAGGAGTATGAGGTAGAGCGTAGCTTAGATTGATTGGTGTAATTAAACTAAATAGATACTCGCTTTGTAATCAAGTTAGAAAATTAGTTAATTTATTCGGACATAAGTAGTAAAAAGTTGCTTGGCTACTGACCACCGCGTTGATTTAAACCATACCCATTGAAATTTAAATAAGTTAATAGAGTTCGCATTTATTAAGAATAATTTATTCCCATCCATCATTGGTGAAGGAATTTTGTTTGTCAAGGGGACCTGTGACCTTTGTCTACCGTATCCGCCATCCGTCCGAATTAACTTTGTTTTAGGAACCACATGATAAAACCCTGAAATTTTATCCTCCGCCGAGAGACCTGGAGCAGCCGTTTGGAACAGCCGAGCTCAGGACTGGCCACAAAGAACACCTGGGCAGTAGCTTACCTTTGGATGGCACCCAAATCCGTTTACGAATAAACACCGTAACATAACTATTTTGAATAAGTCTTTTTTTCCAAACGCGTCTTAATTTTCGTACTGGTGCTCTTTGAGGGCAAGCTTGGCTTGCCACCACCCGTTAATATTTTATACATTGTATGATTAATAAGGTTCAAATTTTCATACATATACCCATTTATCAACCTCCTTAAGGACAGTTATATATGATTATTTAAAATACTAACATCAATTTTTCATTATCCCTCTATCCATCCTCCTAAGTGTTCCTGAGTGCTTTAGCACGATAGGCCTTATTTAGCCTGTTCAGGTCCACAATCATAAAAAAAAAAAATTTCGTAGGCAGATAACGCACAAACTGGTTTGTTTCTTTTATCTCTTAGAATATATGTTTTTAAATTTTTTATGATTTTATTATTTTACGCTAATAGGTAATATTGCTATTTCAATAATTTAAAATTAAAAAAAATTGTTTTACTTAAACAAAAACATGATTTCTGATTTGTCTGTTAATTGAGTTTAATATAATCGACCCGCTTCCTTTTTTATTGTTAAATTATCTTTTTAAAGTTTTTAATGGAAATGAAAATGTCAATTCATTCTTTATATGCCTCGACTATAACTCAGCGCAGTAAGAAACTCTATTCTACAGGACTTCTGGGGTGTTTTTAATGCATTTATGATTAAAAATGAAACCTTTATATATATATATATATATATATATATATATATATATATATATATATATATATATATATATATATTTAAAACAAAAGACAAAACAATTTTAAATCCCCATTGCAAAGAAAAACAAGGTGCGTGAACCAAAGGCATTCCGGTTTAACGCTACTACTAAACATGCAATCGAAAGCTGACGTAGTAATCCTCTAGGTATCAATTCAATTCGATAATGCAGACACGTTTACTAGATTATTATGTCACCTTTTTAATTATTAAGCATTGCCCAAAATACATGAAAAAACCTGTCTAAACTTCTTTTCTTCGCTTAAACAAATCCGTCCTATAAAAGTTTGTATTATTGCCTCGACGCAATTCCCGCTTCCATCAACAAAAGCCAATTGATACTACAAAAGCTACGCGAATTAACGACAAAGGCTTCTTGTAGTAAATGTAGATTGCAGTTTACTTGCCCAAGAAAAACAGAACTCACTTATATAAATATCGCACTTACGAATGTTTATAACTTTAATATTTTACATTTTAGTTCACTGTAATACTTTAATGGCCGTTATTAATAATTGTTTACAGAGTACTTGTAGCACTTGCTTGTGGTTTTAAAAATCGACAAGCGCACTTTGTTAGCGTCTCTTTCTCCGCGCACACGTAACTTAATACTATAATATAACTACAATCTACGAGGTGTTTTCATAAAAGCATTTATACAGGGTACTGCGGAGTAATAAATATCTTATACTCAATTGAAATGAAATTAACTTTCTATGCTCATTCACGAGGTGTTACAAATCCCTGTTTTCCAGCCGAGCGTATGCAATTTGAGATGAGACAAAAAAATTCACCTTAGCTCCACATAAAATATTTTTTATTCAAACCTAACCTACGCCCACTTATTTTTAAGACAAATTGTTCACGAAACGAGGGTCTAATATAAACCTGGACTTGTATAGGTTGCTTTGAAAAACGTTAGACGCGCGTAGCTATGGATTCCGAAAAATAAAACAATAATATAAATTAAAAAGTTGCCATTAGTAGAAACTAGAAGCGTTTTCTAAATTTGTCACTTTACAGCCGCTAGTGAGCTGCGCTAAAGTTTATTAGCTGTTGACAACAACAAAATTGGTGTCTTATATTCCGTCACTAAATGTCATGTTTACTGAAGTTTGGAGAAAATAGTTATTTTCGCAGCTGGTATGTTGTGTACACATTTCTTGGTACTCGGCCTTATATTTTATCCCTCGGCTAACGCCTCGGGTTAAAATATAACGCCGAGCACTAAAAATGTGACAGCGCACGCGTTGCGAACAAAATTTTTTGTTAATAGTTTGATGGACTTCCGGACGGACGAATGTGCCCACTCAGACCGACGAACCGAAGGTAATTCTAACTTTCCTGGTTTCACAATAAAACAGTCACAGCAAAAACATAACGTTATACAATTGCTTACCTTGTAGTGGTAGTGCTTGTTCCTCTGGCCCAGCCAAAGTTGTTGCGGTAACGAAAAATTTCTATCAGGAGCACCAGGTCTTAACAGTCTTTTATACAAAGGATGACAGTCAACAAGTAATTCAACCTGTGAACCACTCACAGAAATTGCGACATGATGCCATAAGTTGTCCGCAAGGCGATAATGAAAAGTTTCTACGTACACTTTAGAGTCTACACGTGATGTATAATGTAATCGAATTTCGTTTTTACGTCCACTAGATTGAAGTTCTAAATAACGATTAAGTCCATGTGCAAAACTCACTAAACTACCCGTATTACCCGTTTCTTGTCGCACCCACGCTGATATTGTAAATTCAGGACTTCTCCTTAATAAATCTGCTACTTCTTCAAAGGCCAACGGTGGTAACTTCAAGTCTCTATAGTCACCTGCAACAAAAAGAAACATTTATCAACACCTTGCAAGGAAATTTTAGGTATTAAAAGAAAAATAATTTATCCATTCTCCGGATTAATTAAACTTTAAAATCAAAATTTTGAGAGTTACTCTATTCTAGAATTGAGCCATTGAGAATAGTATTATTAAGCATTACATCTTTATTATCCGTCTAAAAAACAGATTTCAATCAATAAAAGTATATTTTATGGGTATGTAAATGGTTTACTTAAGTTCATAATCCGATTGAAATTCAATAAGACAATTTTATAGCCTGGAAATGTTTATGTAGATAGATGGAATCTAGAATGTATATAATGTTTACAATTTAAATATAACCAACGTTTTCCACATTAGAAAAAGCTATATTTCGAGGAAACTCAGGAAATACGTCAAGATTTTTTATAAACTACGTGATTTATGACTAGGCTTTATGTAAGGGATTGCAGGAAGTTTATTGTATAATTAAGAGTTTTTGCAATGGCATTAAAATAAAGCTAGAAAACTTTAATGTCCAAGATAACATCAAATACAAAAGTTTATGCTTGTATTTACACTACTAAATTAAAATGGTATATTTAAAAGAAGGTAATTACGTATAAGTGTAATGCGATAAGTTTACCTAACACAATCATATGTTAATTATAAATTTGTCGAGTACTAAATAATATTTTCTGTGAAAAGTTTAAAAACTATACGGTACAACGGATCTGCCTCAAAAACATAGATTTAAGTAAATTGATTTACTTGATTCTTACTTTTTATGCATATTTCGTCTTCTCTTTGACCTCTCCACGTTTCCAGCAGCAATCGTGGTCAAGAATTGGTGTTACTTACAATTAAATTCTAGAATTTCTACTTTTCGGCGAAAAATATTTTAGTAAATTTTGGTAATTGCAAAGTGTTTTCCTAATCTTGCTTACAATTTATCTTTGCATAACCGAGCTGCTTGAACCTGTGGTAACACAATCTAGTAATCATTCGGGAGGTAATGTGTTTGATTCCCGTCACCGTCTACCTTGTATGAGGTTTTTTCATACACATACAGCAGCATGAGAGATGTGCTTACACACATCATGTGCGACTATTTAGGCGAACGGTGGAATAGTATTTGCCCACTCAGAACTCTACTCTATTAGTTCCGATCCTACCATGACCCCACCCATCCTTAATCCCACCATGCATATACGAGGAGTGGCTATAAAATAATGAGACTATTGTTGCAAAAGTTAAATTTATACATTTTTAGTTATTATCACCTTCAATATACACCCCTCCTCTATCCTTACAACGCTCCATGCGAATTTTTTATTGTTCGAAATAGTTGCAGGAAGCCTTCTTTTGTGAGCTCCTTCATGACGCGTGCCGCTTTTTCTTTGGTAGCGTCAACGGACTAAAATGGTGTTCGTTTTAATGCAGCTTTGACCTTGAAAAACAGATAAAAGTCGGTGTAAAGTCTGTCGAATGAGGCGGCTAGCCTAATACTCGGATGTTGTACTTGGCTAGAAATCTCTTGACAAAAAATGGAATGCCTTGTTCTTCCACAATTCGGGTCGTTCTTCTTATTCTTTCAAGGAGTTGAGCAAAAACCTCAAGGTAGTAATTTTGATTAATAGTTTTACCTTCTCCAACCCATTGAAGGTACACAAGCTCATGAATATCGGAGAAAAAACATCGCTTTGAATCTTGATTTGCTCATTTCAGCTCTCGGTGAAGTTTGACTCTTCCAATGTATGGATTGGCGCTTAGTTTCAGGATCATAAGTGAAAAACCAAGATTCGTCACATTCATGTTGTCACTCTTTCCAAGAAGTTTGGGTCATTTTCAATAGCATTCGAAGTATCAGTATAAACATTTTCGCAAGCTTCATTTTATTCAATCGTGAGAATTTTAGGCATCACACGCTTCTTTTATGTTAAGATTGTTATGTAAAATTTCCCTCACGCATCCTTTGTTCAATTGCTACAGTTTCAGCAATCGTACGAATAATTAACCGACGGTCAGATCGAATCAGATTACCAACTTTTTTAATATATTCATTTTGACATGGAAGGGCGGTCCGGGCGTGAATCATCTTCTACTCGGCCATCTTGGAAACGCTCAAATTACTCAAAAACTCTCGCACGTGATAAATATTTATTGCCATACACTTCTTTTAATAAAAGATAAGTTTCAGTAGCGCTTTTTACAATTTTTATGTAAAGTTTCAGGACGATTCGTTGCTCTATTAATACACTTACCATTTTTCCGGGAATACAAAACTACAGCTCTTATACAAACGAAGACCACGGCCAGACTAATTTCTTTATAGACACGGGAGGCGCTGTTTTAGAAGGAGAAGGCTTCTCGCTACACATCTGTCCGTTTGGACTATGCGTACTTCGTACGTAATGTATGCTGAGAATCCATCGCTAGGCTGAAGGAGCGTGGAAAGCCGCCATTTTTTTACTTTTGTATAAATAAATTAATCCACTCAAGCTACTTGCTGAGATTTGCACCTTTGTAATTAAAGAAACAAGTGATTAGATTTACTTTATGCTAGATACTATAAAATCCAAACGAAGACATAAGTAACTTTACTTAACCTCGTTGAAATAGTCATCAGAGATGAACCTCTACTTCTTTTAAAATACAGAAAAGGGTGGGGTAAACCGAGAACATCTTTATGCAAGTTTGGACAAATCATTCAGTATTTATTATTTTTTTTGTATTTGTGGGCCGAGATTTAGACACAAACAGAAATGACAGGCATCGCTATGCGCATCAACTATTAATTCATTAGTACTATCCGTCACTAGGACTGGCAGACGTGATTAAAATATCAAAGTGTCGTTTATCCAGACGGGCATCGTTAAAAGTCCTCAAAAGAAAAGGTTAAGTGTTAGGACGTAGTGCTTTCCCTTATTGTTTGGAGTAAAGTCGCCTTTTATGCGGAGGAAATTAAACATCTATTCCTAAACATTAAGACATTCGGACTCATGGATCGCCAATAACTAGAAAACTCGGTGTAAATAAATAAGTTGTGAGTAATAATAATTTACGTTCAATTAACTGTATATATTTAGAATAAAGTTAATAATCATCGTGTAAATATATACGTTAGTGTACCGTATAACCAACTCAAATATCAATCAAACGCTATATTTGGATCGAAACAAGTTTGCCGATTTCCACGAGGTGGTTTATACCTTGAAAGTTCGAGTGTGGTTACCACGACGACCCCGTTAGTGAAACCGCTGCCCGAGTCCATCATCTGTGTCCACACCGTTTGCTTGTTAAAATTTAATGTCAACTTCCGTACCTGTTTTTGCTGTGTTGTTAACGTTTATAATAAAGTGTTGCGTTTAGATTTTTGTGTGTTCGAACGGTTGAATACGCTTTTATTGAGGATCGAATTTCCTAGACATTCACTGTTTAATTTAGTTGAAGCGTATTTATAATAATTTAGAAATTGTATAAAATTGGGACTAACTAGTATCAATGCGATTTAAACAAGCATCGTAACTTAATTAATGATGAAATTTATGTAACGCTGCCAGATTGCTTGGGTTACATTTGTGTTTGTTTTTTCTTAATATACATAATTAGTTGAATGAACTGGATATGCTTTCTATGGAATGTGTGCACTGTAAACCCCATTTTTTATTACGGCGTTTTAATCATTTAAACGAGATAATTTACATAACGTCATTTTTTAAACAAAATAAGAATTTATTGAAAATTGTTGGTTCAGACCATCTAAGTAAAAGCGATCGAAGGTTTATCAATTGTCTATTTTGATTGTAACGTAACGTTTAAAGAAAGATGCGTTAGCGCATAATGTTTACAGTTTGGTATATTTTGTTAAGAATTGGTTGATATAATTTCAAATGGTTATACAATGGATTTTAGGTGTAACGCAACATCTGCAGCCCTGAATCCATCTGTAATTATGTCAACCAGGTAACCGAGTTATTTGAGACCTAGACGAGCTGTCATCCTGCGTAATTAGGCATTTGAACCACTATTGTGTAAATTTCAAATACTCTGGAGACCTTTCGGTTTATGTCAATCCCTATTGAGGCTTATGTATGACAAGCTATCTCAAAGCACACAAAATTAGGTTAATAATACACCACTGAGCACCGACAACCCCTATTTTATCCATTACCCTGTTCTACTGCCATTTTCTACCGTACATAACCAGGTGGCACGTACCCTAAGTATGAATGCGGGTTCTTCTTTATGTAGGTGTAAATGCCTTTAGTGTTAGCCCCTTTTTCTTGGAGTTGGTGTTCCTTTGTTTGAAGAAAGCTTATAGGAACTTTAAGAGAAATGTTAAGACAGAGTTTTGAGGAACCTTCGATTATTTAGGAAGTTCTAAAAGATCAGAAGAAATTGTACCGACGACAGGCAAGCGTGTTTTAAACTTTGTTATACAGTTATGACGTGTCAAAATTTTTCACCTACGACGGCACTTTCTTCACTTCCGTAGTAATAGTAACAGTTCTTATAAAATAGCAACTTGACAAATTTAAGCAATATTCCTTATCTACTGGCGAAACTATGCACCTCTATTAAAGTTAGGATCTGGTTACGCTATTACTGGTCACAAATTTTGCCAGTACAATATAGGTGTAGCAAGTTGTTCAAATATGAACGAAATTATTTTTTATGTAAAAACATGAAGACTTTTTTAAGCAATCTTCATCCCTTTTTGCCTGCATATAAAAGCGCCTAACGGATACTGCGCTTAGAAATAATAATTAAATAGCAATATTAGTTTAAGTTATTGTTTTTTGTTCATTACGATTGTAGGTAAACCGTAATTTACAGGAGTGGTCCACATTATAGTTTTAATGGAGCGAATGAAGTTACAGTAAATTGTCATGAAAACGAGGGTCATCGTTCAAAGAAATTTAACTTTTAGAATATGTGGACCAGACAGTTTCCAGGCCCCGAACGTTGGGAGACCACTTCAGCGAAAGCAGTAGCAGTTGATCTAGATCAACTTAAAGAATTCAAAGGAAGACGTTTAACTGGAGATCAACATGTAACAGAAGCTCATACGAAAACTGAACATCGAGTATCCAAGAGCGCTCCCACTTTTAATTATTTGTGATAACCTTTGTTCTTCTTCTAGTGCCCTCTCCGTTACCGAACGTTGGCTATCATATTGGCTATGGTAATTTAGTTAACAGCGGCCCGAAATAATGTTATTGTAGATCTGCTGTATATCTCGCAGGTTTCGGAGAGAAGATGTCCGTCTTCTGCCTGGGCCTTTTTTTCCGATTATTTTTCCCTTCATTTACAGATGCAAGATATTCTATCGTGTGGGGTTTCGCATCACATGTCCATGTTTTAACTATTTCTACTTCTTTCTCCATTCGACGCAGTATGTCTTCATTGCTGACTCTATCCATCCAACTCACTTGAACTATTCTCCGGTATACCCACATTTCGAAAGCTTCCGGTTTTTTCAATAGTGTGTTTGTTAACGATCAGCTTTCTTCTCCATATAACAGTATTGGGAATATATAGCATTTGGCAAGTCTTATCTTCAGATTAAGGTTGATATTTCTGCTACAAAGCATTTTTTTAATTTTAAAGAATGCCGTTCGCGATTTTTCTATGTGAATTTTTATTTCATTTGCCATGACCCAGTTATGGTTGACTTGGCATCCCAAATATGTTATTTTAGCTGTCTCTCGAGTGGAATGTCATACGCTGTGAGCCTTGGTACATTCTCTGGTGATTTGCTGACGACCATAAACTTGGTCTTCTTGGTATTAAACTTTAGAAGCTGTAGGTATTACAAACTCTTGGCGGGCTGCTAGTTATTAGGATGGTGTCGTCTGCCTATCTTAAATTATTAATTTTAATTCCGTTAACGTTGATACCAACATCTACTGCGTCTAATGTTTCATTGAGTATATGTTCAGAATATATATAAAACAGTAGGGGTGATGGGATACACCCCTGTCTTACTCCGCGCCGTATGTCCATTTCTTTAGAAAGGTTCTGGCCAATTCTTATCTTGGCTCGCTGGTTCCAGTATAGGTTTCGAATTATCCGTAGGTCTTTATCATCAATGCCTGTTTTTTGGAGAATTGCAATCATTTTGGTGTGTCTGACTCGGTCAAATGCTTTTTCGAAGTCTACAAAGTACACTGTGCGATTGACGTCTCTACACATTTGAACTAATACTTGGATACTAAATAGATATCCAATCCGTTGGGATGGCTCCTGTGAAACAGATACTTTTTTCCTTTCTTCGCTAGAATTTTAAGCATTTCAGTTGGTATGTTATCTGAACCTGTCGTTTTTCTTAACTTCGCTATTTTTATTGCATGATCTACTTCGTTTATTGCTATTGGGGGACCTGTTCTAATATTTTCTATTTTGTATTCTTGTCGTTCGTCACTAAATAATTCCTCTATATATTCTTCACATCTCTCCATTTTCTCTTGTTCATCTATAATAAGTATACCGTTATGGTCTACTAGATTGCTAGCCTTTCTATTATGTATTACAAGTGCTTCTTTGATGTTCTTGTACATATTGAAATCATCATGTTTCTCTTGTAGCGTTCCTATTTTCGCGCATCTATCTTCATACCATTTTGCTTTTGCATGTCGTATTTTTATTTTGATTTCTTGGTTAGTTTTTTTATGTTGTTCCGTGTGTCGGTTCTTGAATTGTCTTCTCTTTTCCATTAAGTTTAAGATGTCATTTGTCATCCATGGGTTTTGTCATGTTAGCCACTTCGTTTTGTATTATTTTCTTAAATTGGTTCCATTCCTTTTCTATATTGTGTTCTGTTTATTAATTTCTAGTTTATTTTCCATAGATTTCGCTATTTGTTGTCGGTTATTGTTCCAATATTCATTGTTCAGTCGCCAGGGAGCTTCGCGGCGTTTCATCTTCTTGAGTCTAAGTTTTATTTCTACTAGTAGTAAGCAGTGATCTGAGGGTACGTCAGCGCCAGGGTAGGTTTTAACTGATTTTATGGCATTTCTATAGCCTTAGTTGATTTTATGAAATCGATCTGGTTTCCTACGACCTTGTTTGGTGACTCAGCTGGAGATTTCCAGGTGTACAACCGTCTTTTTGGCAATTTGTAGAAACTGTTCATTATGCATAAGTTTCTTTTCAAGAAAAACTCTACGAATTGGCCTCTATCATTTCTTTCGCCAAGCCCAAAGTCCCCGATTATGTTCTGTTGTCTACATTCGCCGATCTTTGCATTAAGATCGCCTATTAAAGTAGTCGAGTCTTTATTTTCCAGTTGATCCATGACACTTCTGAGATCTGTATAGAATTTGTCCAAGTCCTCTTCGTTGCTTTCAGCAACGAAGAGCATATGCTTGGATTAAATTAATATCGGTTGGTTTCGCATTCATTTTAATCATAATAATTCTATCAGAAACTCCGTTACGATGGTGATTACTATTTTCTCCTGAGTAATAGATTTTGAGGTCATCTATAGTGCAAGTTCTAGATTCAGGCCATCGCATTTCGCTTATACTCAGTATAGATATGTGTAATAACCTCATTTCTTTTATAGTGTGTACTTTCCTTGCCTCGTATAAACTTTGTAGGTTCCATGTACCTATTTTTACCTTAGTTTTAATATCTATTGCGGCCGAAAGGGATATTCTTAGCACCCCTGTCCCATTTAAGGGACGCCCGCCCCCGGGGCCTTGATTTAGTTTTCCAGCCATAATCATATGCCTAGGAATAGTCGGTAGTCATTCCATTGGCTTTCTGCACTTTGAGGATGTGGGTAGGATTAGGTTTATGCTTGGTATGAGTTATGGTTGAGGACATGGTTTTCTCTTTTGATAGAGAGAAAATCAAGCCTCGCGTGGGCAGGGTCGCGTCCCTGAAGTAATCCTATCTTCAACGGGGTCGTGAAGAGCGACTCCCCGCTACCCTATGTGATAACCTACTGAAGATCAATGCAAACACAGACGGCATTGGAATAATTCCTATAGAACAGATCGTGGTCCACATCGTGCATTAAAAAGGGGTAAAGACATTTCAGAGGAATTATCTGCAGCAACAAGAAAAACAAAAATTAACAAGAACAAAATAACAACCCTCATTCTAATCATACTAATGGAAATATCAAGACCAAACATAAGGACTTTAAAAAATAAGAAAAGCAATATATGTTATGTACCTAAACTACTAGAGCCATACACAAAGAGTTGCAGACAAAAGTGTCATAAACGATTTAAAGATGATAAAAGAAAATCATTTTTAAAAATTATAACGATTTAAATCTTTGGATTTTTAGTTATAAAGGAGTTTATAATGCAGTTTTAGTTATAAAGACGATTCAGAAGCACCCAAAAGGTTTTCACTGGTGTATAACATGCCAAATGTTAAAAGAGAATCGCAACCAGCAAGTATATTGTCAGACCAATAATAGTATGGAAGATTCGGCTTACAGAGATTCTGTAAAAGATGAATCGCAGCTAGAAAACGTACCATCATCCCAGTCGGAATAGTGGTTTGTCTTTGTGTAGTCCTGGCCTTACATGAAACTGCACAATCAGGGATTACTTAAAGAGATCAGAGATTTAAAGGTAGACCGAAAAGACAAAAGAGGCCATTAAACAGCTGAGAGAGAGAGAAACCAATCATGAACATAAATTATACAGCTATAAAAAATATCTGCGTATTAAAAAAAATAGAAAACTGCATTTTTCAGGACAATTATGCAATCCCTATTGTAATAAGTTCAGAACGAAAACCAACAACAATAATTTATGTCAAACGGGCGTTTAAGCTTTCATGTCAGATAAAAGTTAGAGACCTACAGATGCTAATTCTTTTCAAATTCCAAAACCACCCAAAATTATGCATAACGTAGTGAAGGCATTTTCAACCTTACTTAAGGCTTATTTGCCTTCAAACTAAGAAAAGTTAGGTAAAATTAAATTATCCTTAAAAATATGTCCACACATATAACACTTGTCGCCAAAAAAGTTGTATAGAATAAAATTAATTTACGATTTTAAGACCTGTATGCCAGTATTTTTGTATAAATAGCTGATAAAAACCGCCTATGCGCTGCCGAACTTGTCTCAAAATTTAAGCAGCTCCAGAAGAAATCAAATCAAGCTTAACTACAAAATCTCAAGTACATACGTTTGATCGTCCTGGAGTTGTAGATACTATAACACATACATACATACATACGTACACACGCACACACGCTCATACGCTCACACGCACACACACACACAAGCACACACGCACACACGCACACACACGCACACACGCACACACGCACACACGCACACACGCACACACGCACACACCCACACACGCACACACCCACACACGCACACACCCACACACGCACACACGCACACACGCACGCACCCACACACGCACACACGCACACCACACACGCACACACGCACACGCACACACGCAACACCCACACGCACACACGCACACACGCACACACCACCACACGCACACCACGCACACGCACACACGACACACACACACAGCACACACGCACACACGCACACACGACACACACGCACACGCACACACACGCACACACGACACACGCACGCACACGCACACACGCACACACGCACACACGCACACACGCACACACGCACACACGCACACGCACACACGCACACAACGCACACACGCACACCACACACACACACACACACACACGACACACGACACACCACACACGCACACACGCACACACGACACCACACACACACACACGCACACACGCACACGCGCACACGCACACACGCACACACGCACACACGCACACACGCACACACACACGCACACACACACGCACACACGCACACACGCACACACGACACACGCACACACGCACACACGCACACACGCACACACGCACACACGCACACACGCACACGCACACGCACACACGCACACACACACACACACACGCACACACACGCACACACATACATACACACGCGTGCGCTTTGTTAAACGTCGTAAAATGTGCTAATGAGTCCATTTGGCGATAGCGAAGAAATACTATAACATTTATCTCTAACTTGCTAGTATGGTACATTGATAACGGTTTATGAATGATTTACGGGTTCACTACTGAATTGATGTAATACTAAAGAATTTGAACTCACTAGTATACTTCATTAGCGTATAATAAATAACCATTCGTTAGTAAACTTTTAATTCGTTTCTGTTCTCTAATATTTAACCTTTTTATAAACTTGCCCATATAAATGTATTTAGCGCACAACCTATTAAAAATGTCAGGAGTTAAAAAACTCGAAAAAATCGAAGTGGAACGAAGTAGTAAATATTTAAACGTTTTGAAGGCAAAGGAAACTAAAGAAGAGAATAGGCTAGTACACAATCACACAAACACACAAATACTCAGAAACATTACCTCACCTATGTACAAACGAGTCATGAAAACAAACCAAATAAGCTAAACAAGCTAGTCAACACGAGCACACATGTAATGACCCACAAACAAGCACTCAAAAAACATTGAACACAGACACCACAAAGAACCCTAACAAACAAACCAAAGAAATGTTGTAAACTAGTTAATACATAATACAAAGCAATCAACAGACCCATACTCAAAACACACAAACACGCAAACAATAGGAATACCACAAATAAACCGTACTAGCAAATCAAAGCGACTAAACACATAGATGCAATCACACACACACGCACTCACGCGTAGGCAAAAGCATACAAACCTCCGAAACATGCAAAGCAATCCAAATAAATAAAGTAAGGAAACTAATCGTGCAAAACCCTAGTCGGCCATTACACAAAATAACTAAAAACGAACAAGCATACTAGCTAACAAGCACAAACATTCAAGTAAGTCTAAGGAACAAATCAAAGGAACTATGTAAACTAATCAATACACAAATGCACAATCACACAAACACAGAAACACGCGAAGAAGTCAATTTGCCAACAGAGAGACCGCGTGTCTGCGTGCCCGTGTCCCAATGTCCGTATGACCGTGTGTCTGTGTGACCGTGTATCCGTGTGTTCGTATGTTCATGTGTTGCGTTTATGTATATAACAAAACTAAGGAAGTCTATATTATCATTATGAGCAAGTAAATGCGATCTCCAAGCATTTACTGTTCCAACTTTTAACGAATGGGTGAAAAGAGGCCACCACCGTTTCTTTTTGCGTTAGTTATTTACTGCTTGATCGAGCAGGTCTACACCACCCGTAAATGAATCATAATTTGAAAATAAAAGAGGCTGAGGCACATCAATTTTTTTGTTTACTTTGGAAGACCAGCGTGTTACCTTTCCGAGAGGTTTCACAGTGTCATAATTTTTTACCATAGTAACAACATTATTATCTTTCCAACGCACAAACAATATTTTATTTTTTGTATCATATGCTTTGTGAAAAGTACCACGTTTCATATTTTTCATTCCTTTCATTTAAGATAGGAGACATTTCTTAGTCTTATTTTCACGTACAGTGCCGGTTGCTCTTAAATTCATTTTGGGAGCGCTTTCATTAGATCGAAACCAGAAAAGTAGTTATCAAAGTACACAATATGGTCGGAAGGATGTTCTATGCATTGAAGCAAATCTAAAACGGCTTTAGAACCCAATGGTAAGGTAGGTATCGTTGCTATAGCAATACCCAGTAGCGCTACAAAGCATCCAGTCCTTGAACCCCAATCTTACTGGTTATCCCTTTATAAATTGATTGCCCGAGTGGTGACCGAAATACTTTGCCATTGCTTCATCATTTTTGATGAAAAATTCACCATTGCCGAAAATTCTTATTTAGCAAATTCATCAGATTTATTTATATTTATATTGTCAGCAAAGTGTATGAATCCCTTGATTCCTTGGTATCCTACAGTTTGATTATCCATACTAAGATCTGTATAGTTCCTCGTCCATATGAGAGTTTCTTTTGTTTACTACTCTTTGAACATTTACCTTTTTTTTTAAATAGTACGAATAATGGTACATCGTTTTCGCTGACACTGTCGGTTTCTGCAGGTTGCCCATTTTTCTTAGTCATTCCAGATAAAGGAATTTCCTCTTCCGGGGAATATTGCAGTTTTATATCTCCAGGAATGTCGTTGGGAAATTTGAAAATATTCACATCATTATCGTCTAATTCCAGATCTGTCTGCATATCAACTTCAGGTGGGTCTTGTAGGTAGCAAACCGAGAAAATTTTATTATTGTAATAAACGCTTGTCAAATCGCAATTGTTACCACTATAGAAACTGATATTTGGCTAAGGGTTGAAAAACACATGTTTGGAGTTTTACGCGCACATCCTTGATGTAAAACGTCACTAGTTTAATAATTAATTACGTCGGAACATACCGCAAATCAAAAGACATCTTTGTTTGGTACTTTGAAACTCGAGACCTAAATGTAGGGTTTGTTACGGACGAATGCATACTTTAGAAATTAATACTCATTTTGGTAATTACGATGAAACTACTCCCACGTAATATTTTTTGTTTTTTTATTACTTTTAAAAAACGGGGGTTGATTTCGGGAGGTAGTTGAAGTTGGAGGAGAGGCAGTGACAGTTGTTGAGTAAGATCGATCTGATTGTTTGATTAAGATACCTTCATTGTAAACAGTCTGTCTTTAAATATTTTTTGGGTGGATATTTTCTTTTGAACTAACCAACGCACGCGGGCTCATTAAGTTCAAATCTATTAAAATAAAAGGGCTAGCGTCAGACAGTGCAGGGCTCCCTCCCTCATTTACTTGGGCGAATTAGTATTGCTGTCTCAAGCTTGTGTGTCAGTCACGTGGTTATTTATTTGCACTTACTATTGTAAGGCTTTGTTTTAATGAGTTTCTTGGGTCTTTGATTCAGTCTGTTTAAGTATAGTTGTTTGCCTGCGAACTAATTTCTATTTATATGTAATTTATTGTAATTGTACTCAATTGTGTATGTGAAAATTTCTTGCCTATTTTTTTTGTTTTTGCAGTTACCTTATTACCACCTGTGCAATTTTACTGTTGTTGTATTTTATATGTATCGTAATTTGCCTCATTTTTTTATTTGCTTATTTACTTAAGGACCGGCATGATTGGTTATATTGGGCCACGTTGGTATTACAATTTTTATTCTGATTTATTTATGACACAATTGTAGGTGTGATTATATTGTCCTTTTATTGTGTTAATGTGTAGCTAAACTACATTTTATTTAATTTTTTTCTTAATGTTATAATTTTGTACGCACTTTAACCTGATCTAATGGTGTTTTGTTATATATGAAACTCTTTTATTGTGTTTTTGTTATTTGACTTATTAATGTACTTGTGGGATTACTTATTTATGAATAAATTGGGTTTTCTTGGTGGTTCTTTCCCAACATAGTAAAATAACGGGTTGAAACATCATTACGCAAAGCTTCTTAATTTTAATTTGAGTAGTTTCATTGTTTACCTGTCCCTCATGATGCAACACTTAACCTCATCTAAGCCTATCTAATTCAAATAGCACAACGTACATACCAGATTTGAGGTTTGCGAGTAATTAAATATCAGACTTGTAATTCTAATTCTAATGTTTTATTATTGCCAGGAAAGGCAAGCAATTAATTTGAATAATAGTAGAATTATTGTCTTCTGACAATATTTTGAACCGTTTGCCATAAAACATTTTGTCGATATCGAGTTAAATTCAGATCCCATTTCAAAGCAATTTCTGAAATAAACAAATTACTTATAGGTACATATCTTCCCATCGTACTCAAATGGGTGCATCTCATTTTTTACAGGTTTTGCTCAGAAATTTGTAAAAACTGGGTGTCTTAAATATATTAAACCATTAAACAAATACCTTAACTTCTCGCTAAAAATAAAGTATTTCGATATTTTTTCTCGTATACTTAGAGTGTACTTAAGTAAGTACAGTGTAAGGTAATGGGTTAAAACCCTCGATTCTGCCTACTTTTTTGGTAAAATATATTTACAAGTAAAACGTTGTAGTAGACGCGACAGCGCATTTTGTAAAGAGCTGGAAAACCTTTAAATTTATTGAAGTTTAAATCAACCTTTAATAAAGTTATTTAAATTTAAATTTTAGATACATTTTCTTAAGAAACTTTTTCAGTAGAGTAATAAATAGACACTAAAAAATTCTTATCAATATCGCCTTTAACTTTATGGAAAATATATACACCTCTTTTTTAAAGATATGTTGTTCTTATAAAAGTGTTTAATACGAAACTTAGTAAGCCTTAAAAGTTCATGTAATTAATTGAAAAACCTGATGTTTTATACAAAGCGTTAGTCACTGTGGCCTAAAAGTTCATGTTTGACAAATGATAAATGACAGTCGAATTATAGTAAAATGTGTACGTCATTTTTTTAATAATTTAAACGGAATTTGGTTATACACAGATAGAAAATCTTGTCAAGCTTGTAACAAACCTTTTTTAAGTTGTGTTGAAATTTGCAATAATTTAGGCAACTTCGTTCATTTTTGTGTCATGTGAAGTGCATACCTTTGTGGTTGAAAAGCATGCGTTTAGATATTTTAAAGAGGAACTTGTACGCGTATTTCCGTTTTGCACATTGAGTTCGTGCGCAGAGGTCGTTGTTGTCCAATAATGAAAGCAAGAAACATCTATATTTGCTATTGAATATTTTTATCTAAAGAGTCGTATATATTTACGGCACTTCCATTTTTTTTTTATTATAACGTTAAATTTTCATTTTACGTAACTTCATTGTACTATTACGTTTCAATTTAACGAGGATGTTACATAAGTTTGTTACTATGCAGAAAAAATTATGAATAAATGGTACATTAACCCGGTTAAATCAACGAAGTTTGGCTGTTTTGTAAAGGAATTTACTTATTTGGGTTCAACGAACATCAAAACCCTGTTATATTTCCATTTCAAGTTTAATTCCACAACCAAAATTGGAAAGCGTGTATGCGTCAGCATATTGTTATCAGTAACAGTATACCAGTGACAACCAAAATTTAAAAGTACTACACGTATTTCATTTCTAATCATTAGTTTATAATGTATTTTTAAGTTAATTCAGATTTACTAACATTAGTATTTAGATTTGCTACTTTATAACTTGAGTTAAAGATTTTTATAATAAACCTTGTTATTGTTTCCAATTTTACACTTATTACATTTACGGTTTACTTGTTTTCTATAAAATAAGTTGGCGTCCGAGATATTTTAACATTTATTTACAGGTTGAAGTAACACCTTTTTTTGTAAAGCGAACGTATCTAACCACACACATTTTCTAATTAAAGCAAATCAAATTTTAAGAACATGGCCCGTTCAATCGCCGACTGAGCTGAAGGTACAAAATCTTCTATTTATTATTAGAATTATAAGTAATATTAGGTGTGAAATTATTAAGAATAACCCCAACACCAAATTATTATTTTTATTACAAACTATGTAATATTTATTCTTTTCTGTGCTTCTTAAATTTTGTTAGGTGTAAATAAAGAACAAGACTTTGTACATTCAGGATAAGAAAAAGTATGAACTAATCACAAATTGCTGCACTGCGTCTCTTTTTTCCGTATACTTTGTAATGCTAAACCTACTCAGACATAAGTTAGATGGACCAACTAACGTTATTTCAAGCAAACAATTCGTCAGGTTTTAATAAAGATATTCATATACCAAATATTTGAGATCTATAATAAAAGTTATGCTTTATGAAAAGTTCTGCAACCTAGAACCAAACCATCGCCACACAATGTTTGTCAATAATTTTAGAGTACATGAAGTGTATTCATTTTTGACATAATGTCACGTGGTCGTGATTTTATCGAATATTTGCCGTTAGTTTCGAAATTATAAGTTATTCATTAATACCGGACTTCTGAAAGGTAGTATAAGTTCATGAAACTGAACTTGATAACGCATATATTCTTGAAAGCTTTTAGATTGTAACGTTTTTGGAAGCATTCGAAATGTTTACAAATCGTGATCGATTTTAGAATCCCTATTCTGAAAACGAAATATAAGTTTTGGTTTGTTTATCGAATTTTGATGGAAGTTTGATTGGGAACAAACCAAATACACCCACGTACCACACAAAACTAAAACACCGAACGCGTTTCGATAGCTACGCTATCATCATCAGCGGTCGACTAGCAATTGGGATTTGGTTTACGATTGGCACCAAGGGACAGTAAAATCCCTTTTACTAAGTTTGTTGAGAATTAAGTAGTTTCTTTGTAAATAATAGTTGTTCGTATTTTGTAAATTTTGTCAATCACAATAAGCCTTGTCGTTACTCTGTATTCAAATATAGTGTAGAAAAGCATATATCATAGTTTTTAAGAATATTTTAGGCGACAGGTTGACGGGAGTTTTCGATAAATTTTTTTGTTTTAAACAAATAGTTTCGCTTTTAGACACGAGGCGTTAAGGGCTAGCGTCGTAGTGAAATCATCAACTTACAGGATATCGATTACATTATAGCACCCGCTTATTGGGAATTTGGTGATGCAATTTTTTCGTCGGCTTTCGAGTTTGGCACGTTTTGGCGCGTATTAGAAATTTTAAGTAATCCTTTGTATGATTAGTTAATTAAGAGGAAGGGGAATGAGAGTTTAACGTGGGGGTAAGTGAGTTATGCACGAGGTGACTCTTAGTTTAGACGCACAGGCGTTAATAAGTTACCGTTACCACCACTGGTGAATGATCGCGGAGCTGCGTTCCCTCGAATACGTGCTGAAAGAACTTCCGTGAGTAGGGGCAGTTTCCCCAATCAACCCTTTAAAGGGATTTTATTGCGTTGTTTCAAATAACACGAGATTTATCGTGCAGTGTAGTGTGTCCGAAGGGACTTTGTCGAAGGTCCTAGAATAAGGCGTTAAGCGTTAATCCTAATGCTTTCCCTGTTTTATGGAGTAGTTATCGCTTTTGTGCGGAAGAAACCAAACGTCTGTTCCTAATTTCCAGGCATTAAGCTCATACTTTGTCGGTAGCGGAAAACTCACCGTACATATTTAAGCTTTTTGTGTCGTTAAATAAAATAATAAGTGTCGTTCAGAACTATTATATAAATAGAGTAAAGTTAACAATCATCGTGTAAATATAGAAGTTAGTGTACCGTACAACCAATTGAGATATTATTCATTCAGGATTCAGACATTCAATCGATACGCCGTATTCCTTATCGAGGTGCATCATACTGGGAGATTCGAGCGTAGTTACAACGTCGATCACATCGTCGAAACCGCTGCAGGGTTCATCCTCTGGGTTTCAACCAGGTGACTGTATGACGAAAGAGGGTAAATTAAAGGAGCCAATTGATGTAAAGGCTGATCAAATTTAGGGTAACCGTTTCCGTTTATATTGTTGCTGTGTGTTGACAATTTTTAATAAAGTATTGTGCGTTTTTTTACACGTGCTAACGGTTGGATATGGTGTCCTGTAGGATCAATTTGTTTAATATTTTAACGTTCAAAGTTTAAGGCAAGCGTATTCATCTGTTATATTCCAAATTCATATGACTTTTTTTGATTTGTTGTATTGACTATTTTGTATCGGAATTCTGTGACGATTGCGTTAAAGATGAACGCAGATTATTCGTTATAACCATTTGTTATTTTGGCATACGAGTAATATTTACAGCTATTTAGTAAAGGCAGACGTTGAAACTAGCTAGTATCACTGCGTTTAAAATAACAAAAGTAATCTAATCTGTGTCGAAAACTAATGTATATTTTTGCAGCGAATTGATTGATATAAATTTCAAGTGGTTATGAAAATTGAATTAAAGTGCTTCCTAATCTTTGAATTATAATTTCAATGAAAGTCAAATTTATTAAGTAAAGTAACGCAACAACAAAATTATTGTTTTTTAAGCAGATTAGTGACGCACTTTTCGGCACGCAATTATTTATGATAAACGTGCGATACTTTTGTATCATTACAGTTATAGCAAAGATCTGCAGGTCCCAGTATCGCCTATGATCACGTCAAACGGTAAGCGAATGATTTGGGTATTTAGACAAACTGCAACCTTCGTAGTCAGGAATTTCAATCCCGATTGTGTAATTTCAAATACTCTGGCGCCCTTTCAGGTTTTATGTCAACCCCAAGCCCTACTGTGTCTTATTTATGGCAAGCTATCCTATTGTGCGCAAAATTAAGTAACACCTTATCCACTTCACCCACTGAGGAGTCGAGAAGACCCCCAGTTTTACCTGTTAATCCGTTCTACTGCCAGTTTATACCTTAACAATAAATGGAAACTTGTAATAGAAAGAAGTTGAGAATTAGTGATAACGTTTAAATATGAAATTCCATGCCACTAACTTCAGAAAAACACATGTTATAATTGGAATTTTATCACACTTAAAATGCATATTGTGATCTATTATCTATTAGTGGAATAAAGTAACTTTATTCCACTAGTAAAATAATTAAAGAATATCAATGCAAATTTAGTTTCCTTATTAACATTAACATTTACACTTAAGTTTTCGTTCGTCACTTTTTCATATTTCTCTTCTATTCCATTAGTAACAAGCATCTAGTTACAACCATTCTTGCAACAAATTAACGATGTCTGCTCTTCTGAGGAACGTCCTTGCGGACGTTGTTCTTATGTTCCTGTGTTCTCACTTTGAGTGGTCTACTGCTCTCTCCTATTTATACTCTTCCGCATTCGCATGGTAGATTGTACACACAATTCTTGGAATTCTGAATTTTCATTGTGTACTTTGACTTTGGTTAGTATTCCTCTAAGCGTTCTGTTCGATTTGAGGGCAGTTCGTATCTTGTATTTGCAGCCTATCCTTCGCATTTTGCCTGAGGTGCCGTGTATATATGGTATTATCGCTGTATACAGTGTGTCCGAGATTCAGCATGCATGTATTGCTATATTCGTTAATATTGAAGACAGAATGTCGGTTACATGGGGAAGGTTTTAGAGAATTTTATGGCTATCATCATGGTAAAGTCAGATTTGAAGTAACTTTTTTTGTTTTTGAAATAATTGAAGAAAACAAAAATTGTGCATTTTCTACTACCCCCTGTAGCTCTTTTATTTGAAGTCTGACAACATTTTGATTTGTACATTATTATGACACTTTTAAAAGACAATTTTAAAAAAAGTACCAAAATTTATCTAGTCATTTGTTTTTGAAATACATACACTAACTATTGTTTTTCATATGGACCCCATCTTGGATTTTTACATTATCGAATAGTATTTTTTATCACCTTTTCAGCGATGTATCACATGATACGAGAATTTACTTCCAACTATCAAAAATTTAAACCCTTGCTAATTTATCTGTTTTTACTTACAAAATTTAATACATTTCTAACTTTTGTTTTTAGACGCTATTTGGATTTTTACATTATCGAATAGTGGATTTTAACACCTCTTCTACAATATATTACATGATATGAAAATATAGAAAATGTGTGGAGTGTAGAGGGGGACATATCGAGCATGTTTTATGATAGTTACTATTATCGGTTTTGTTTTTATTTTAGTTATTAGAAATTACAATAATTAGGAATCTAATTGTATAAATTTTTCATGCCTTCTCAAGGCCTACCATTTCAATTTTATATTTTTTAAATTTTTGATGGTTGGAAGTAAATTCTCGTATCATGTGATACATGGCTGAAAAGGTGATAAAAAATACTATTCGATAATGTAAAAATCCAAGATGGCGTCGATATGAAAAACAATAGTTAGTGTATGTATTTCAAAAACAAGTGACTAGATAAATTTTGGTGCTTTTTTTAAAATTGTCTTTTAAAAGTGTCATAATAATGTACAAATCAAAATGTTGTCAGACTTCAAATAAAAGAGCTACAGGGGGTAATAGAAAATGCACAATTTTTGTTTTCTTCAATTATTTCAAAAACAAAAAGTTACTTCAAATCTGACTTTACCATGATGATAGCCATAAAATTCTCTAAAACTTTCCTAATTTAACCGACATTCTATCTTCAATATTAACGAATATAGCAATACATGCATGCTGAATCTCGGACACACTGTATGTAGGTTATTCTTTTTCTAACCATACAGATAGTGACAAAGGACGACAGTACAACTAGCCGAAAACTCGAACACTCCACATACATCGTACTAGCGCCAAATCCAATAAGCCAAGCTAGTGTGGAAATGGATATGGATTCCAATAGTTCGTGAAAAGATTAAACGCAATACACCTATTTGCGCAATATGTTACAGCCCAACATGCGCAATAAGCTACTGCGCAACCACGAAATAGTTTAATATTAATGTGTTGAGATGGTTAGAAATAGGCATAATAAAGGGGCTAGAGTTTATCGAGCTTAAATTCTATATAGTATGCAAGTTTAACTAAAATTGAAGAAGTATACAGTTCATTATGAGAAAAAAATAGTATACGAGTGTAAAAATATCGTTTTATGGGGTATGCACAAGGTTGTTATATTCATAAAAGCAGTGAGCAATACCAGTAGCATGTGAAAAAGGCCAACACGATTCATATTAGTGTGTACGATTAGTTTCGTTTTACATATTTAGTTACTTTCACATTTTAATCAATTTATTTAAGCAATTTAAACACGTGACAGATATTGATCACATGAAGTACGATAATTCTAATGTGTAGAACATGTGTAGTAATAGGTACAATGCATAGACTCCACGCACTATAAAAAAAGGGTTATGGTACGAACACAGTATATTAGTAATTCACAGACAAAGTGTTTAAAAAGTGCATAAGAAGTGGTAGTGACTTAGAAACATAGCTAAGAACTTAAACAACATTTGTGCAATGTGATATTTAATATATAATTACAATTTGTAGACAAAAATTTACAAAAATGTGTTAACAATATGGAAATGTGAAAAGATAAAATTATGAACTATGGAGTACAAGTAAACCGTGTTTGTGTTAGAGACTTATATAAGAACATATTAGATAAACATTTCAAGTGATATAGAAGTTAAAAGTAAATTTTATAAAGTTAGGTTAAGTACTATATTGAAGAATTTTACAAATTTAGTTTTTAAAGGATAAGATAAGTTCAGAATAAATTATAAAAGCATATAATATTAGGTTTCCCATATTTTCACAAAGAAATTAACAGTAAATGTGTAATCTAAACTTAAAAGTAGAAAAGTTGGGTTAACTACCTAAAATTAAGATATGAAAGTGGAAATTTTGTTAAAACTAGGTAAATTGGATTGAAATAGGTTTATTCTTATACAGTTTTTTATGTAGAATTTGAATATGTAATTAGTTTAGTTGTAAGATATAAAATTTGTTAGATATTAGTAAATTTAGATTTTAGTTTGTCAAAATGTACATTTTTGAAGCGAAGTAGGGCATGTGAGGTGTCTTTTTATGCAGAAAGTTGCCCTGGCTCCAAATTTGTATTTAAAAAGCAAATCCGATTTGATTTGAAAAAGTTATAGCATAATTTATGTTTTAGTTAATTTAACAATTTTGTTTAAACCAATCAGATGCTAGGATCTTTTGTGTGTAATGTAGAAAAAAAATTGAAAATTTGGTATCCATGAGAAAAGCATGAAAGGAATTGCTCCTGATTTCTCCCTCTCTTGCTTTGCTCTTGCATTCTCTTGCATTTGTGACTAACGAGTCATAGTGCTATTAGTGTCTTTGTTAACATGTAAGTTAAAAGTTTCGTTGACATTATCGGATTTGAATCAACGTAGAGTTTTAACCTATAACAAAATTTAAGACTTAGGTTACCGATTATAATTGTCGATAGTATTGCAATTGTTTCATTTCGAAATTGTGTTTAAACATCAGGTGATGTGCATTTTTTTTCTGTCAAATAAAATCCTTCAGTTATTTTGGATGTGATGGAGATTATAAAATAAATTTAACTTCATATTCGGGATCTAAAATAAAAGTGCAAGTAAATAAAAAATTTTATATAAGAATAAAATACAAGTTTAATCCGAAAAATTATTAAATATTTAAACCAACATTTAAATATACAAAAAAAAAATAAAAGTGCTTGTCTGAATGTATATGAACATATTATATAAGCACATCGTATTTTCCACGAGGAAGAGTTATCACCAGTTATTGGATTTGAATGAAGTTATGGAATATAAGCAGCACCAATTTCAACAGCAAGGCAGTATCATCGATACATGGAAAGAAATCTACGTCCAATGTTTTAATATGGAACCAGCTTGACGTGACCATTATTTGGAAATTGCAACAGCACATGTGAGTTAAATTTTTCTATCGTAACCCAACTATTGCATTGATTATTCTTTTGATGTCCTGTATTTATGTTTTTGTTTGATTATGTATAAATGTATGTGCGTCAACATGTATCAATATCTGAAAAGTCAATGAACAGGTGTGATTATAAGCATAATAATTTTACTTTGAAGAAAATCAAAATTGTACTCACTAATTTTAGCTCTTTGGTGAAATTTTTGACAGGCTACATTTATTTAAGTTAGTAAGGACGCAACGCATGCGTAATTTGTGCAAATTCCAACGAAGTCTGTTTCACATTGAAACTAGTAATTACATATTACAATTTAATTATTGACATGAATATTTCCATGTGTAAAATAAAAAAAATTTTATGATTCAACGAAAACATTTTAATTTAATAATAATAATAAAATTATTATTATACTCTAGCAAGGTACAGGTCGTAGGTTCAAATCCTACTCGAGGTAAACTTTTTATTTATGTATTTAATAAAATTAATAATAATTTTTAATAATAATAAAAGGTTAAAAGTTTTTTTTTTTTTTTTTTGATTTGGCAACAATAATTAAAAAGCATTTGACCCCTATCCCCAAAGAGATACTGAGTTAGTTCGGAGCATTTTAAATTTAATTTCAATCATTTGAACTCAATCCCCATTTAGTTAAATCACTTCAATTTATTAAATATTCTAAAGTTAAGGCCATCACAAATATATATATATATATATATATATATATATATATATATATATAATATATACATACATACATACATACATACATATAAGTTTTAGAAAATACATGTTGGAATACTTAGTGACAGCCGTAAAGGTGCCAGACTTGTAAGTGAAAGGTACCAAAGTTCGAATCTGATGGCAGTCAAGTACTTAGGGAAAAAAATCATAAGATATGAATTCGACTCAAGTGCGAAAACAGTCCTTCTCAGGACTAAGCCTGATGACGGTAGCAGAGTCCACTTCCGAACCGTCGCGCTCAAAAATCAGAAACTGTGGAAATACGTCGATCAACTCAACTAATATGAAACCACAGTTACCAAACACATATAATACAGAACTCTGTTCTGCTATTGAATTCTCTAGCAATTCTTAAAATTCCATCGTCGGCTGAATGGAACTTTGTTAGCTTCTGGTAAGGAGCTTGATCGTTCATAAGTTGCTCCATATATACATTACGACCCTTCTGAACAGTTTATATTTGACGATGGCACATTCACCGATAAGTGGCTCCCTATTTATCGGGATTCAAATCATATACTATTGGGTGCATTCCATTAAACTTTTTCACAATATTAAAATATACTTGGTTAAATATTTTAGGCTATGTTCTGAATATGCGTCAACGTAAAGGTGTTTTAAGTGAACAACAATTGAAATTCGGTCTGGTCCATGTCCTGAATCACATGCCAAGAAGTTAATGATAAGCCCAACTTCAGGTACGTATTGCTGGTATAAATCTGGAATAGCCAGTTTTAACAGATTTGCGGGATCTGCTGGTACAGAGTTTATTTCCTCAATGCTGTATTACTTGGTAGAAAAGCTTGAGAAGCTGTGATTATGCAGTGATTAGTCGATTGGTTGGTTCAACAGTTTCTTCTGCTCGTTGCTTTACACGGGTTAGAACTGCCTTCACTCCAACATTAATGGTCGATGCATCATGGCAGTGCCAATTTGCTTTTTTAATCGCCTCTGCATTGAGGGTGTGGATTCGAGCTTTGCATTGCCCTCGTTCGTCACACCTCTAATATTTGAGGTTATCATCTTTTGCATTGGTTTTATCACATACATACACAAATCCATCACACGAAAACTTTTCAACGACAAGTTTAAAAAAATTCGGAATGAAATTTTTATGGTGTTTCGTAGCAAGTACAAGATGAACCTAAACATCTATTTACAGATTTATGCATTTAAATAGTCAAATAGTTGCCAGTGTCAATTATTTATAAATTTAGCCAAATGATTGGGAAAAATTGGGTGGTATGCATTACTAGATACCAATATGATACAGAAACCTAAATACATTCTAATGGTCGACTTTAATGTTGTTTTCTAATCTGTAATGATGAGTGCGTAATGATAATTTGCTCATTAAAAATACTGAAAAACGAGGTACAAAATTTAGTAAATACATGGGTTTTTATACATTACATTTAAAACAATTTAGAATGGCATGTAGTAGTGTTGAACTGAATCGAGTAGAGTTAAATAATTTTGGCGACGAAACGGGCGGCGGTGAAACGCCCAGCGGCGAATCAACCTGGCGGCGGAACGGCCGCGGCGAAACGGCGACAGCGAGCAGGCCGCGGCACAGCCCATTTACAGTTACATCGAAATATTGACTAAACGAAACTGACTATTTATATTTTATAAACAGAGAAAGTGATATAAACAGCTTTACAGACCATTGTTTTCGAATAACATTAGCGAACATTTGCGGATAGTGGAGCCGATATCGGTACTAGTAGTAGTGCTGTTGCAGAAACCTATTTCAAGGATGACATCGAAAATAAAGAGAAAATTAAAAAAAAGTTGTAAGTAGTTCGACTGAAAGGCAATATTTGAAACGTCAATATCAACAGTAGTAACAAGCGAAGCAATAAACTCTAACCTGTCATTGTCTGCATTGCGCTCAGTTTCTCCATCTTCTGTTGTAAAATTTAATAATTTAACAAACTGTTCATTCACAATTTACAATAATAAACAACTTGAATGAAAAAAATGTTGCTAACTGAAGTCGTAAAGAAAAGTGTGGCTAAGGAGAACAGTTCTGCTTTTCTTAACGATTTAAAATTTTTTTTTTACTTATAGTATTCCCGAACAGGCTAAGATTTGCCTAATGTGCTGAGGCACTCAGGAACACTGGGAGGGTTTAGGGATATTGTTAGGCTGCCGAGAAATGTTTTATGAATGGCTTTCTTAAACTGACTTAAGTCAAAATTTGGTGGGAAACAGGAACTAGGTAGTGCATTCCACAATATAGTCGCCGTGTGGAAAAATGTAGATTGCACCCGTTTACAGGATGTGACAGGATGGAATATTGAGTGCGTAATTATGCAGTGAATGGGCAAACCGAGTGTTCCTAGCGAAGATGGCATACGAAAGTATTAAGAAGTGTATTTCGGAGGCACACTTGCATGGTAATAGCGATAGAACAAGGAAAGAACCGAAACTGTTCTTCTACGCCCAAGAGACTGTAGGTCAGAAGTCAGACACGGGCCATTTATAAGCCTTATAGCTCTTTTTCAGATGCGGTTTACCATATGAAGGGCGCCCAGAGGTGGTAATTGTATTCCAGATGACGTCGAATTTGAGCCTTATACAGTAAAAGGGGAGTTGTTGCGATATGAAGTACTGTTTAGATCTTTATAGAAAGCCCAGTTTACGTGCAGATGTTTTTCTGGCTGACAAAAGGTGGTCAACCCATGGAAGGACATCCGTAACATAGGAATAGAGTTAGAAACTTGAGTTCTAAGCCATCTATGTTTACAGCAGGATATGATCGGTCTTTCTTAGCGGAAACAGGCCAACTCTGGGTTTTATCGGCGTTGAACGTGAGTAAATTATTCCTTCCCCATCCAAGGGCACGTTCTAAGTCACTGTTGATTGAGGATGCCATTTTCACCTTATCGTCCTGACTAGCTTATTGTTGTGGGAAAACTGAGAACTGTCGACTGCAAAGCAATGGAGCTGGTTAGTTGTTAAGGAAACGAGGTCATTTATGCATAACAGTAAAACTGTGGGAGCTATCACTGATCCTTGGAGTACTCCCGTGTTAACAGCAGTTTCTTTCGAAAAGAAGCCATCGACAACAACGCATATACGTCTTTTGTTAAGAAAGCTGGATATCCAATTGATGGGCGTGTAGGATAAGCCGAACGAAGTGAGCTTGGCAAGTACGCACTTGTGCCAAACCAGATCAAAAGCTTTTGAAATATCTAAAGCTACTACGACTGTTTCACTGGACCTCTCTAATGTGTTATTCCAAACTTGGGTGACATATGAAAGAACATCACCCGTTTAACGACTCTGTCTGAACCCATATAGTGGTCGTTTAGGAGTTTGTTGGACTCGAGGAACGAATGTAGTTGGTGGTTTATGCCTTTCTCCATGATTTTCGATAGAATGGAAGTGATAGCTATTGGTCGATAGATTGAAGGATCAGTTTTGTCGTCCTTTTTAGGAATAGGTTGGACATTTTCCAATTTCCACGATGAGGGAAACTCTCCAGATGACATGGAGATCGAAAAGAGTTTGGACAATACAGCTACTAGCTCGGGGTAGCATTTTTTAAGAACGATAGCTGGAATACCGTCAGGACCCGTCGCCTCGTTTGAGTCAAGTTGATTGATAATTGATTCTAGGCGCTTATAACAAAAGTGAATTGATTTAATGGCGTGTGGGGTAGATTTGGGTGACGACACAGTTTTACGAAAATAATTGAGGCATGAATTTAATACAAAGTAATCGACAAAGAGGTTGGCTTTTTCAGCAGGATCGGCTACAACAGTTCCGTCGCGAGACGTCATGGGAGGAAAGGAAGGGGTACTAAAATTTTTACTGACGGCTTTAGCTAATGATCAAAATTTACGACCACCCAAAGCACATGAGACTAATTCTTTGTATTTACGTCTTTTTCGTCTTTGGTGATAACGCTTTGCAACTATTCCTTGTGGCAATATAGTCGGTGTGATCTTCGACAGATTTATTTTATTTATTTATTTTCCATTTGGTATAGAGTCTATGCTTTTGCGATAATGCATCAGTGCAAGCCCTATTAAACCAGGGTTGAGAACGGGCATAATCTACACGATTATGTTTTTTGGGAACGCATAACTCCATAACCATCAAGATAACTTCAGTTATTGAAAGAGCAATGTTTGAAGAGGAGGGTCATTTAGAGCAATACTCACGCCAAGGGAAGGACGGAAAAAAATCACGCAGTTTGCTTCAGTTAGCTGATTTAAAACACCACATAGTTCTAACTGTTTCTCGAGTAACAGTGGGATTGAGTACAGAAGAAGTTATTTAGATTAGGCAGTGTTCTCATTGATCTAGTGGGAAAAGGACTCTTGTTTTATAGAAAAATGTTAGTTGTAAGGAATAGGTGCAGGATATGTGGAGTATGGTTAGGTTTGCCAGGGATTCTGGTTGATTCAGAAATGATTTGTGTGAGATCACAGGGTACAGCAAATCCTTCTGCACTATGACCTGTGGGATTAGTGGTACATGAAAATTGAAACCAATTAGAGTTGTGGGTATTAAAATCTCCCAAAATTGAAATATCGCAAGATGGAGACTGTGATAAGAGGTACTCTATTTTCAGACTAAGGTAATGAAAAAGATCTTGGAAGTTATTATCGTTGGGAGACCTATACAAACAACAGTAGAATTTCACAAATGGAGGCCCGGAATGTTTGAGCCAAATCGCGTCAAGTGGATATCCACTTACACCGTAAGTTGTCCTTGGTATACGCACATACTCTTCCTTTAAGTTAGAGTGGAGGTTGTATCTGGGAAATTTCAGGTCAGGCGAATCAGTGCTTCCGGGGGAGACTTGTGTTTCTGATAATAGTAGGCGCCATGAAGTTTCTAAAATACAACCCTGAAAATTCCAAAAGGAAGCAAGGAGAGAAAGGAGGAATTAGCACATATAAAAACGTAGATAAATAAAAACCAGAAATTAAGTATTCAGTAATCAAAAATTCATTTATTTAATAAACATAAAAAAACTAATCAGAGTTCAAGTTACTCAAATTATTGTTGTATCCAATAAGACACAAATTAATGCAAACTGTAAATTTCTGCCATGAATATTAATTTAGACGAGACATCAAAAATTAGATTATCGAAATTTTAATTCTGCAGAAATCAGTAACACATCAAAGTAATTAGTTGTTTGTAAACGTTATTGTTTACTCAACGCAATAATTATAAATAAAACTAAAATGAACGAAGACCATTGAGCTCAGGGGTGTTGTTACAATTCAAATATTACCTTACTTAAAAATATGTTTATTTAGAAAAATTTTACAAAATGAATCACTTGAATTTATTATAGTTAAACAACTCCATTTTAACATCCGTGTGATTTGGGTTGCCTATATGCATATATTTGTAAATTCCACTATTTAGATCTGCGGCCTAGGGATTTTTGGATTTTGGAACTAACTTCCTGTCTATTATCAATTTTGGAAATTTTCACTTTGTTTTCCTGGTTGTTTTCTTGAGTTGAGGTAGTTCATGTGATGGAACCTTTTTAATTAATCTGCAAATTATTGGCAGGATTTATAACCATCACTGAACAAAATTTAGCTAATTATCGGGAATTCTTACCTTGTGTTTTTTTCTACCCCTATTATTAATTTTACGTCTATTGACGGATTAAGAAGCTTCCACTTTTTGTCATCTGGAACCTTGGGCTTCCACTCATCGACATTCAATGGTTAGCCGTTCTTGCATTATTCTGTCGTTTCCAATAGTTAAGGTTTGTTTATTTGAAAAGTAACTTATCCTCTTTATTTCATAATTATAGCTGTGGACCACCCTTCCGGCTGCAAACTGGTCATAAAACACCATTCAGCCTACAACTTTATACAACGATCTCCTGTCTAACGAATCTTTGAAGGTTACCATCTACTGAGCTAGAATTTTTTTTACCTTGGTTACAACTACCATTACGAAACCTTGGGTTGTGAATACGCACCTGTCATTAGATGGGACACTAACACATTCGACCACACAGTTATTTTGGATCCACATATCAAGGTCAGATTATTATAATTATTTCCCCTTTTGTTGACAACGACACGCACACGAACTGAATTAGCTACATTTTACTGCTCCCAACACAGTTCCGTTACTTCAGTGTGAACAGCTGATTGCTGGTGTTGGTTACATTACCAATTACCTGAAAATTTAGTGGAAATTACTTGAAGATCTTCTTAATGGTTTGAACTTAGGTTGTCTTAAACTCATTTCGAGATTGTGAGTGCTTTCCTTTCTTGAAAACACAGTGAAAAATTCAGTAAAGATCCATTCTTAATTTTGCTTACAGTTATAAACATTCAAGTGATTAGAGCTAGTTAATCCTGTAACTATATATTGAAAGCTGTAGCTGATTATTTTAGTAATCTCACATACTGATTATTAACTCACCTGATCAGATAGTGTAAAGATAAAGTTGGTTTTGCTTATTAAATTTCTGCAATTGGATTTTTTTAACGTTACACAGCATACCTTAAATAAATATAATTGTTTAACTTACGAAATATTTTGAGTTTAACTGCGTATTTCTTGTCACTAGCTTTATTATAATATCAGTAAAAACGATTTTTTTTTGCAATTCAGAACTGGGCTTAGGAAAACAACTGTTGGCATTTCAACCTTTTCGTTTATTTGGTTACATTCCGCTATTCCGATTGTTAAGAGCGTCCGGTAATATGTTGAAGTTCAATGTGAACGTTCCCTCAATGATAATCTGGGATGTTCTTCCACGGAATCAATAGCAACAATAGTTGCGGCATCGTTTTCATCATATTTCTTTCTTAACGTTAAGAACGATGTCAGTTGCAAGAAATTTCTTAACTATTCGTATGCAAGTCATACGTGTAAGATTCGTGTTGGGAAATCTCTCGTTAAACTGTCGCACCACTTCTCGTATTGTAATTTCTCCGAGCCCATAACACTGAACAACGTAAATTCTTTGCTGTAACGTTAACATAATGTAGGAGTAATTGAAATTTGAACAAAAGGGTACTTCAAATTTTAATCTGACAGTACTTAAGATTAGCCAATTGTCTTTTCACGGCCCTTTTAAAAAACACAATTTATTTTGTTTAATCTAAAAAAATAGCGGGTTAATCAAAGTAGGTAGATCTTCCTGAAATTGTATAAGGCCATAATTACTGATTATGAACAACTTAGTAAAATTTTGCCACATCATAAACAAAAACGGCACTTTACTTTAAATGAAAATAGTTTTCGATTCACTGTCAAGGCCGACTTGTTTTTGAAAAACTGAAAATAGTCTTAAAATTGTCTTCAAACCAAGTAGGGCTTAATCTCACAGTCTTAAAATAAAATTCAAACATTTTTATTCCACCCCACCTCTTGTAACATCAATCCTGGGACACGATGTATAATTAGTTATCATAAATTGATTGCTTCGAAAACCAAATGAAATGATTGTAACTGTAGACTAACTTATTTCGATGTCTTCAATGAGAGATATGAAAGTCACAGGTGTACCGGTAGTCTGTAGATAATAGAGTTCACAGTAAGTACAGTAAGAATGTACACAATTGGTGACCATAACCATAGTACTCGTACTTTTTAGGTAATAAATTTGATACCAATGGTAAATTTTCTTTATTATTCTCGTTTGATTGACTTATTTTAGATGAACGATTTTTCACAAATTAGTTACTTGCTCATATTTTTTTCTTACTATGCCAACTAATGCTCAACATACCTTGATAACATATTAACATCAAATGAAAACGTCAAAATTAGAATTATTTTGGTCAACTACACGAAAAAATAGCATGATATACACGTTAGAAAAGTGAATTTCTATGATCGTCGAAATATTATCCACTCGTGATATGCGCTCACTCGTGAATTCAAGTATTTACACTCACGGGAAAATTATTTCTAAACTATATTTAACTTCAATCTATTCATAATTTCAATTTCGAAATTCGATCATAAGCTTACGAATTTTTAATTAATAAGAAAAAAGATGCTTCATTGCATGAAACTTACGAAATACCTTTAAAAGTTTTCCAACGTATTTATCAACCCAACTAAAGGTAAAAATCTACATAATTTCTTTCGCTGTACAGAATGTGCTAATGCTGAATGTAGTAAAATTTTGCTTAGTTTAAAATGTAAAAAAAAACCATAGATTTGGCACCGTTTATTAGTTTGAAATACTTGATTGAAAAGCAGCCATAAATTTTCAATTTCACCCTTAATGTCAACTAAGTTGTGATACACCGAAGTAAATTGCATTACACGGTAGACTGGTTATCATCAAAGTTGTTAAATCGACTAACATGTTCTGTCTAATGATGTTCTCGATTTTCTCATTTTTAACTCATTTTTGCTTTACTAAATCATTTGAAAAATTCAATTTCCTTTATGATATCTAACGTTTAAATCAGATTGAGATATTTTTATTTAAAGTTCTTAAAATTAATGGCTTACCTTTAATTTACATTAAATAATTAGTGTTATTACATAAACAAGTGCAGTTGAACATTTCCGTACGTGTTTGTATGAAATGCTTTCATTATCTTGTGAACAATCACGCAAATATTTAGAAATTTAAAATAATGATCCTTCGTTCAACTTTTATGCAAATTACTTAATTACCAGATCGTTAACACACACATATGAGATGTATAAGTTAGGACGACAAAGAAGCTTATGTTTCAATATCGTAAACCATTTTATTGTTAATGGTACTTTACATTTTTTGTACGACACCAAAAAAAAAAAAATTTAATCAAGCAACACAAAAAAAAATGAAAGAGTTATGACCTCTGTTGATTTATTGATACCTCACGAATCTCCAAGTGAGGCCAACAAACATTGTCAGAATATAACGAATCAACAATTGTTTTTGTCAGAACTATTTCAAATTTAAATTAAACAATACGAGATATATTCTCTTTTATGTATTTCTTACTCCGTCCCTGTACCTCATACTTTATCATACGTATTCTAATCTTACTGGACCGGTTGAAAATAAAGCAACACACGTTTTCCTTTTTAACTTGTCGCTTTACGTGCTGCTGATACCAATTAACTATAAATATTTAAGATATCGGAAATATTTTGTGCTAACGTTTTTACAGTAGGTGGCGTGAGTAGCAGTACCAGTAGATTTTCCGTCACCTAACAGTAGAACCGCATATTTAAAGCATTTTAAGCAAATTTTGTCTAATTGTCGGATTCATGTGCAACTTTCATGATTAATTAAATAAATTTTTAGTTTATTAATTTTGGTTATTATTAGCAGATGTCGGTATTAATTGAATTAGTTCGCGGTTCAATTAAATTAATTGCCCGAGGGCGCGTGTATATGTGTGTGTATGTGTGTGTGCTTGCGTGTGAGCGCGTGTACGTGTCTGCGTGCGCGTATACATGTGCATGTGAGTTCATGTGTGAGTGTGCCTGTGCGTACGTGTGCGTGTATACGTGTATGTCTGGGTGCGCGAGTGCGTGAGCATGTGAGTATGTATGTGCGTATGCGAGCGCGTGTGTGGGTGTTTTTGTATGTTGCGTAAAAACATGCATTTAATTATTTTAATTAGAACTCGTATGCATTTTGTTTGCACATTCAATCTAGACATATTCTTGCGCAATAGAAGACCTTAGAGTCGTTTTTGGTTGAGTTAGGGAGTGGTTACAGTCATCTATTGTGGTTTCATTAAATTTTTTAAAAGTGCTATATAATTTGTATGGTAAGCTATTAAAACTATTATACAACAGTTTGATACGTTTGCTTTTTCACACTTTTATTTTTTTTATTTACTTCTACTTTACGTTTTACTTTATTTTATTAATCAGCATAATTACTTAACCAATTGCATTTTACCGTTAGTTGCTTTACGGTGTAATTGCGTTCAACCAATAATGACGCAATAGCCTTTGTTACTATGAAGTGGAATTTTAATATTCATTAAAACAGCAAAGTTTATACATTTGGGAATTTTAATGCATCCGAATCCAGGTTTATTTCAACTTCTATGTAAAATTTGCGCAGCGAAATTGTCCAAGCGCTGATTCAACAAGCCGTATTCCGGAGCCTACAGAAGTACTGTATAATCAAAATAAGGTATTGGATTTCTATTAATAATTCCATAAATTAGTTTTACTTAAGTTGAAGTTACTAACATTAGCTCTAAGATATTCTCATTTATAATCAAAATTTAGGTAGTAAATAGAGCTTGTTAATGTCAATTTTTTAACTTTGTTGTATTCATTTTTAACTTGTTTTTCCATAAAGCGAGTTGGCCCCTTTTATTTAATAATTTAGTTTTAGGTTGAAGCAACATTAATTTGTAAAGCGAACATATCTGTATGTATGTTTTTTCTTTAAAGCAACATGTGATAATATTTGTGAACTCCGCCCATCTTAATCTCCGACTAAGCAAAAGGTACAAAACCTACTAGGTTATAACCGAACCATTATCAGCTAAAATTGTAGCTGTGGGAGGTTAGTTGCACTGGCACCCAACGTGAGGCATCAATTTGCAATCTATTGAGTGTTGTTGCTTCTCGACATACCTATTGTATTGATATTTAATTAATGAAATGTACAATTATCTTTGTGCATGTTAATGCCAACCGTATAAAGGTAATGAAAAATTTGTATTTACTATTATTGAAATCTTATTATTTTTTGTCTTATTTGTATGTCATATGTTACTATGTCGAATTATGTAGTAGATGCTCTTAGGAGTGACGAGTTATCAATGGAACTGAGATACATACCGAAATATTATCGGGGCTAAAAATTTATCGTTTAATGAAGAGCGAAAATTATTACGACGTAAACTAATTTAGAAAAAGTCGATTTAAAATTATTTGATTCTTATACGGAAGTTGTAATCAGTCAAAATGAAGAATATTCAATGTTTAATCAATTTGTATAAAGTTAATTAGACGAAAAGTGGATATCTCAAACTACATACCCGTCTTTTACATATTTTGAAGGGATTAAATTATACAGTGTTTGACGATGAACATGTGCACTTATGTGATCAATTACTTTCACTATGTAATGATAATATTGAATTAATCGAATCAATTAATGATAATTCAGAATTAAGTAATGACTCACAATATCTAGATAATTCTAACATTTTGATGTCAAATAATGAACCGATTAATACTGGTGGACACATTTCAACTGAAGATTTTTCAAATTTGATTAAGAACTTAAATATTTCTAGAAATGCTGTTCCTGTTTACAAATTAAATCTGAAATTTGATGGTAGTGAAAAAGAAGTTTCTTCATTTATACAAAGGTGTGAAGAATTAATGCTTGCTCGTAATATTTCGAAGACAGATATGTTATCTGGAATCGATCTATTTTCTGGATTGCGTTTGACGTGGTTTAGAGCCATTAGGTCTCAAATAAACTCAAGGGATGAGCTTATTCCTAAATTAAAAAGCGACTTTTTACCCGAAGGACATGATGAAGTTTTGTTAAATGAAATTAAAAACAGGAAACAGACTTTTGATGAAATTCTAACCATCTTTATTTCTGATATGATCAATTTATTTTCTCAATTAGACGTACCTCCTGCTGATTATGAGCAACTTAAAATTATTATGAAAAATTTACAGCCTTGGTATGCAACACAATTGGTTCTTATCAACGTTACCAATATTTTTCATCTTGTTGAATTATGTAAAAAATTACAACAGGTTAAATTACAAAACTCTAAATTTAAATACAATTCAAATTTAGATTTTCAAAAACAACCTGAAAACAAATCAAAATCTTTTACTTCAAATCAAAACAATAAACCTAAAATTAATTTTACTGATGCTAAACCAAAAATTACGAATTCAACTTGTAACAATTCTAAAAGCAATACGGCAAAACCAACGGCGACTTGTTTCAAATGTAAACAATTGGGACATACTTATCACAACTGTGACAACGATGATATTATCTTTTGTTACAAATGTGGACATTCCAACTTTTACTAACTGTCCAAAGTGCAAATTTTCAAAAAACTTTTAAATTGGAAGTGTTTCGTTAGTCGACACGTTCCTAACAATTTTACCGAGACTGACAAACATGTTTGGAAAGAATGGTTAATTACAGTAAATAAACTTTATGGAACTCCAAAAATTAATTCAAAGTTTGTTGAAAAAAGAAATTATATTAGACCTTTTATTAATGTTAAAATTTGTAACGAAAATTTTCTCGCTTTATTAGACAGTGGAGCTACTGTTACAATCCTAGGTAAGCCCGCCATGTTTTTAATTGACAAATATGATTTGAAATTAAATATAAATTCTCCCTTTTCATCATTAATTATTTCAGATGGTTCTTTACAATCCATTTTGGGAAGTATTGACTTATCTTTGAATATTAATAATATTACATAAACAATTTCGGTTATTGTTTCTAAAACTATTACCACTGCACTTACTTTGGAAATGGACTTTTGTCAATTATTTGAAACTAACGCTGATTTAGGCGAAAATTCTTTTGTTGCAAATTCTGCAGATACCAATTTTTCAATTATAAAAAGAATCGACCACCTTAATACTGATCAAATTACGGAATTGAACCAAGTTATTGACCTTTTCAAAACTTTGGCAAATTCAAAATTGGGTAAAACCAATAAAATGTTTCATACTATTAATACTGGTGATGGCATACCAATTAAACAAAGACATTATCCTTTATAAAAAGATGCTTACCCATTACCATTTTTAAACGACATCTTGGATAAATTAAGAGATGCTAGGTATTTCACTTCAATAGTTTTAAAGAAAGCTTTTTGGCAAATTCCTTTGCACCCATAAAGTTGTGAAAAAACTGCTTTTACTGTTCGACGTAGAGCTTTATTTGAATATACCGTTATGCCAATGGGACTTAGCAATGCACCCAGTACATTACACAGATTTATGGACTCAATTTTGGGTCATGATTTATCTCAATCCGTTTTTGTCTACTTAGATTATTACATTTTCAAATACATTTAAAGAACATATTTCTATATTGGAAGAGGTTTTTAAAAGGCTTGATGATGCTAAATTAAATATTAATTTAAATAAATGTCAATTTTGTAAACCACAATTATCTTATTTGGGTTTTGTTATTGATAAAAATGGTCTTCACATCGATCCATCGAAAGTGGATGAGATTTCAAAATTTCCTCAACCGAAAACTTTAACAGAAGTTCAACTTTCATGGTACAGGCGTTTTATTAGTGATTTTTCCACAGTTTTAGCTCCAATTAACAATTTGCTTAAAGGAAAAAAGAAATCTCAAAAAGTTTCATGGAACAACGAAGCTAATGATTCATTTTTCAAAATTAAATTTTTATTAGTAGATATTCCTATCTTGGCGAGCCCAGATTTTTCAAAAACATTTTATTTACAATGCGACGTCTCCAATAGTGGTATTGGCTGTGTTTTAACCCAAGATAAGGGAGACGACGAAAATGTCATTGCTTATGGTTCTCGAACTTTAAATGAAGCCGAGCAAAATTATTCTATTACTTACTGTTATTTTTGGAATTTAAAAGTTTAGACCTTACATTGAAGGCACACATTTTAAAGTAGTTACTGATCATCATTCACTGATTTAGCTCAATAATTTACAAGATCCTTCAGGTCGATTAGCCCGATGGAGTGTTAAACTTCAACAATTTGATTTTGGAGTCATTCATAAGAAAAGTAAATTAAATATTGTTCCTGACGCAATTGCAAGAGCGGCGTTAGAAGTTAACTCTTTAGAATTTTCAGCTGTAGATTTAGACGATTGGTATAGGAAAATGTTAAATAACGTTTCAAAAAATTCTGAATTATTTCCCGATTGGAGAATTGAAAACGATAAACTTTACATATTTATTTCAAATGATTTAAATGTTGAATCCAATTTAGTGGAATGGAAATTGGTTTAAGGAAAAATATTGTACAAAAATTTCACGATGATCCTACATCAGCACATTTTGGCGCTTTCAAAAATTTTTGAAAAATTAAAGACTTTTACTATTGGCCAAAAATGAAATCAGACATTTCCAAATAAATTCGAAATTGCAATATTTGCAATCAAAGTGAATCTTAACAATTTAATCATTATGGTTTTATGAGTAAAGAGAAAAATGTTTCTTTTCCTTTTCAATGCATTTCAATCGATTTAGTAGGTGAAAAATGGTAATACTGTTTTACTAGTTGTTTGCGATTGGTTTACCAAATTTACTCTGATCGCCCAATGTGCAATGCTACTGCTAAAGGCATTCGCCAATGTATTGAAAATTATGTATTTCTAGTTTTCGGTGTACAAATTTGTATGGTAGACAACGGCCCTCAATTCAAGAGTGCCTTATTAAAAAAATTATTAGATTCTTACAAAGTCCAATCTATTTTGTTTAATGCCAGTTACCATCCCCAAGTAAATTTTATTGAAAAAGTTAATAAAGTAGTAGGTACTGCAATAAGATCTTACATTAAAGATAATCACAAAAATTGGGATGATGAAATTCACAACATCGCCTATGCTATTCGTACCGCTGTTCATGAATCTACCAAATTTTTACCTTTCTTTCTGTCGTTTGGTCAAACAATTCTGATTACTGGAAATTTTTATGGTCGATTAAAAAGTTTTAAGGAGGACGATGTATCAGTTAACAACCGTGAACAATTGGTTCAAGATATAAGTGAACTATCACCAATTTTTAAGAATGTAAAACAAAATTTACATGCAGCATACGAATGAAATTCAAAATCTTACAATTTGCGACGTCGTCCATTAAAATTAAACGTCGGCGATCTAGTTTGGAAAAAGAACTTTACTTTATCGGATGCGACAAAAAATCAGTCAAAAGTTAGCTCCAAAATTTATTGAAGCAAAAGTTACTGAAATGTTAGGTCCAACAATGCACCGATTTTTCATGTTAAAGATTTAGAACCACATTAAATCAAAATTATTTCTTATTAAAAAGTATTTTTGAGACATTCTAGTTTTCTTACTTACATTTTAATTACTTTGATTATTTTTCAAAAGTAATTTGATTTTATTTTTGTGCTTATTTCGCACATCATTTTGGTGGTCTTGCAGAACATTTATTTTATTTTTGCTATGGCTGTTGATATTTAGATCACATTGTGCATTTGATTTTGCTGATTTTTTGAGACAATAGCTCTCCGGTAAATTATTTTCATTTATTGGATTACAATTTGCTATTGTTGCAATAGTAAAACTTGAGATAACCATTTTGAGTTTACTTCTGATCGTTATTTGACGTGAAATTTCAAACTCTTAACCAAGGAATAGTTAGAATACTAAGAATACTTCTAGTTTACGTTTTGCTTTGGTTCAAATTATTTATTTTGGTTACCAAAAAATTGTTTAAAGTTCTAGCTTTTGATGATTCCTGATTTGTCTGGTGTTCTAGACTTGACGGTGCTCTGTATTCTTCGGTTCACATCGTCTCAACCTCGTTAATAGTTCACATCCGAACCGTGACTTCCTGATTATGATGTTTGGGTAATTTTGGGTGCGGTTATGTATGTGTTCGGAAGAGTGCACAATCCAATCCATGAATACACCGTGAATAGTGAAAACTTTGATATACCGATTTTGACTTATTTTAGTAAGTCAATAACCGAGAGGTCTTTCCTGACCAACATCACCGTAAGTTTCCGTACTTCCTCGTACATTTAGGGTAAGATTTTGCTCTATTTGATCAATTATTTAGAGTTTTGATAATACCGTTTTCATTTTTATTTGAATTTTACTTAGATTAAATCTTTTATATTTCTTCAGATTTTGATAAAATATTTTTATTATATTGGTGTTTGTAATCTCTGTTTTGGTGATCTCCGATTCCAGATTTTAACGGGGGGGGGGGGGGTAACAAAGAGACCACCTTAGCGTCGTTTTTTGGTTGAGTAAAGGAGTGGTTAATTTTTTAAAAGTGCTATATAATTTGTATAGTAAGTAATTAAAACTATTATACAACAGTTTGAGACGTTTGCTTTTTCAGGCACTTTTATTTTTTTTATTTACTTCTATTTTACGTTTTACTTTATTTTATTAATCCGCACAATTACTTAACCAATTGCATTTTACCGTTAGTTGCTTTACGGTGTAATTGCGTTCAACCAATAATGACGCAATAGCCTTTGTAACTATGAAGTGGAATTTTAATATCCATTAAACCAGCAAAATGTGTACGTTTGGGAATTTTAATGCATCCGAATCCAGTTTTACTTAAGTTAAACAATCGTTACTAACATTAGCTGTAAGACATTCTCATTTATAATTAAAATTTAAGTAGTAAATAAGGTTTGTTAATGTCAATTTTTTAACTTTATTATATTCATGGTTTACTTGTTTTTCCATAAAACGAGGTGGGGCCCTTTTATTTAATAGTTTAGTTTCAGGTTGAAGCAACATCAATTTGTAAAGCGAACATATCTGTATGTATATGTTTTTTTAAAGCAACATCTGATAATATTTATGAACCCCGCCTATCTTAATCTCCGACTGATCAAAAGGCACAAAACCTACTGGGTTATAATCGAATCTTTATCAGTTAAAATTGTAGCTTAGGTGGTTGGTTGCAGCGTGTGCGTACGTGTGTGTTCGTGTGCTTGTGCTTGTGAGTGTGCGTGTGCATGTGTGTACGTGTGCATGCCCGTGCGCGCGCGCGTGTGTGTGAGTTATAATTTTTTTCTGACGCAATATCTCAAACACTTAACATGCGATGATTCAAACTTTGATACAAGTATGTATAACCTAGATGTCTCGACTTCAGTGATTTTTGGAGGTCGTGGATTTGTGGGGTAAATGACTCAAACTTTTAAAAGCAATGTCTGTGCTAGTTATAATTTTTTGTCGTCTGCAATAGCGTAATCACTTAAGCAGCGGTTTCATCCAAATTTTACATAAACGTTTAAGACTTAAATGTCTAAGCTCTTCTGATATCTGGTGGTGGTAGGACCGGTGGTGGGGGAACTCTATGGTAAGAATAGGGCTAAATTTTATTTTCTTTCGTTCGAAATAACTCAAAAGCTAGAGAAGCGGCTGCATTGAAGTTAGACATAACTCCTTGAATGAACCGACTTTAGATAGATAACGCTGGGAGATTTTCGGGTGGGTTGACTCAAATTTTTTAAATAAAAATAAGATTCACTTTACTGGTTTAATGTTTATAAAAACGATATTGGGTGTTTTTGATATTTACAGTAAATATGTATTTAAAGACTAATTTAATTAAGTAGAGTAGAAATAATGTGAGCACAAACATTGGCAGTGGGTTTCGTATAACATGATAGTAAACGTAAAACGCAGAAATATTGTATAGTAGATTTAATGTGCTATTTGAGCGTTAGAGTCTAGAGTAACGCGTAGGATCGAAGGTGGCTCGCTATTTAGCGCGGCAGTTTCTAAATTTTACCTTGTTCGATTGATTATAGCCCTCGTTAGTTTTGTTTTCGGATTTCTTAAATTTTTGCAGTGTAGATAGTAAGTTGATCTTTTGAACGATCACGTTGTGCTTTCGTTGCACAACATTCGAACCATTGTTTTATAAAGCTGTCGCAATTAAGTACGTACCAAGTATTAAAATTCTAGACTTAAGTGCATAATTTAAGGGAGGATATAATAGTCAGATAAATGTGTATGTTATGGGGTTACTTCATTGATAAGAGGAATATACAGAGTGATCAATCTCAAGTGTATACCACGTGATCAAAATATTTAAGTTGGTACCACTGATAGGTTGGTAAGAAGCTGTATTGCTCTAGCTTCACTAGAGCATGGTTCGAGTAAAAACTACGATCAGTTTCAAATCTGTATGAAGGTTATTAACTTATACATATTATTAGACTGCATCCCTATAAAATACAACAAAATAAATAATATATTATTTAATGATTGGATTAAATCATTACAAAATAATGAATCTTAAGTATTTAAAAGTTATAATTTCATTATAATAAATAAAATTTACAGTACATGTTTATGGAATGACAATGTCTTTTACAAATTTTTTTTAACTCCTTAGGTACACATTAGTTATCACACTTTGCTTTACAGCATATGTTCAAAATGACCGCCATTAAATTGCAAACATAAGTTCACCCTACGTTGCATATTCGCAAATACATTTTGTAACATGTCGGCACCAATATTATGAACTTCATGAGTTATAGCATCTCGCAATTCTTGAAGAGTATGCAATCTTCTGCTGAACACTTTGTTTTTTAAATAACCAAAAAGAAAAAAGTCTAACGGTGTCAAGTCTAGTAAATTCGGTGGCCAACGATTTACACTAATGATTCTATCTTCAAAGAAGCCTCGTAAATAATTAATTGTTGCCTGTGCAGTATGTGGGTTAGCGGAGTCATGCTGGAAATACCCGTTTCGTAATTCACGATCATCCAAATTATTAATGAATGGTTCTAGAAGTATTTCCCTGTATCTTGCGGCAGTAATTGTGCCATCGAAAAATACTAGTCCAAATATTCGTTGCCGCGACATTGCTATACAGACACCGACCTTGATGGGGTGTAAGGTAGTTTCTCGAAATACATGTGGATTTTCTGCAGACCACGTACGATAATTTTGGCTATTTATGTAACCGGACAGAAGAAACCAAGCTTCATCAGAAAAAAAAGATACATCCAGTAAATCATTGTTCATCGTATTGTTGAACCATTGACAGTAGTTTACTCTAAGCTGAAAATCTCTATTTCGCAACTGTTGTAATACCGACACCTTGTACGGGTACAAATGTAAATTCTTCTTTACTGCAGTGTGGACACTTCCATAGGATACATCTAAAAATTATTTATGTAAAATTATGTTTGTATGGTAAGATTTTTCATACGTGTTTGTGCAGATAGTTTTCGCAAATATTTATTGGGGCTTGCATTCATCCTTGCTTGGATATCTGCTAAGGTGTCCTCTGTTAAGACAGTAGCCGAAGCTTCACGTTTGCGTTTTAAAACACTACCAGTTTCCATGAATCGAGCTATCAATCGATTACGATGTTGACTAAATGTTGCATAACTAATATTTTCATTTGGGTACTCAACAGTAAATTGATCGATGCATGATTGCAATGAATAATGCCATTGCCCATTACCATCTTGGAATCTGCTACGAAAATAAGCCACAACAATGAATGTCGTGTTCGATTGAAAACGGCATGACGATTAAATTCGATATCACAATTTAAAATTCAGAATATATAATTGGTCTTGATATAGACAGTTTGTAAATAACTCAAGAAAATACAAAAGTGAAAAACGAAGGTATAATATGACATAAACTAAAACGGCTAAAACCACACTAAAAATCCAAAGCAGCCAACTGCAAAACACAACAATATTAACAACTAGGGATTTTTGTCATACCATTACAGTACACTTGAGATTGATCACGTTGTAGGAGGTTTGCAGTTTTAGAAGAACTTTTGAGAATATTGTCTAAAAGCGTTACGCCTAACGAAATAATTTAAGGGTAGTAATTCGACGTAACGAACCGAAGTAAACCACCCTCTAAGTGGCTAAGTATAACGAAAACTTTGTAAGGAATTTTGTGTAATTAATGTTTGAAGGATTTCCGTGTGACAGAGTGATTAAAACTGTAGAAGTTGTACTGCTTAATTTACTTGATTTGTAAATTTGTTTGAAGTGTAAATTCTGAGCACTTATTTTAATTATTGCATTATACTACACGAAATTAGATTCCGTATGCTAGATTTGTATTCATACATTTCATCTTCTAATTTTACAAAGCTGCGGACTACGCGACGCTTATTTAGGTAATTTAAAATTTTGTGGTGAATTTTTAGTTATCAGACCGTTCTAACGCGAGAAGTTTGTCACGTGGTTGTGAATTAAGGAAAGGTGTGGTGTACTTACACCTGTGCGTGTAAATTTGGTTATGAAAGAATTTCTTTTTTATTAAGACCGGATTGTGGAATAACATATTACAATAAGAATGGTAAGTAGCCTATTTTGCACGAGTGTCGTAAAATATAAACGAGTGCGTAATAGGCATTACCACCAGAGTTGTGTACTATGCTTTTTCTATTCCTATAGAAAATAAGATGAGTGACCTATGACTGATACAGAAGCACCTCTTATTAAGTGTTTTTATTGCCTTTGACATTTTAAACAATTTTGTAATGAATGATCCTATAAAAAATAAAGGTGCTCCTTACTTAAAATAAAATTGAAGGAGTCTTACGTTTTTAAAATGTGTTGTAAAGTTTACATGGTTATATGTGTACTGATTGACCATTAACGGTTCATTGGTTGAAGTTAAAAGATTAGTTATACTGCAGTGCAGATTTTTGGAGCTTGAGTAGATTAGAGTGGTATAGAATTACAGCATTACAGTGAGTTTCTTTTTCCAAGGTTGGCAGTCTGGACGAATTGCAATATGGAGAGTTTCCTTTAGAATTTGACGGTTCAGTTTATATAACTGTAATTTTTCGATTAATGTATGTAAAATTGATGTTAGAAAATTAAACAGGGAAGATGTTGTTAATAGTGGTGCGCGGGGATTAAAAGGAGCCGCAGCGCAACGTGTCAGTCGTGTTCGAGTAGTTGTGTTGTCATTCTGTTCGTGAGAAAGTAAAAAAGTAGAGGCCACATAGCGCACACTAGCGGTTCTTATAACATTTCTGACCTAAAATAATAATTGCCGTTTGTACGAAGATTCCAGTTTAGCTTTGCGCCCTTTTGTTTTGATAACGCTCAAGAGGAGGAACGTTTCATGACTTCATGTAGCTCAGCGTGTCTTGTTCTGAGAGTTATTGTCGTAATAAGTAGCGTGTTATCACAGGCAAAATTTCAGTTACTGTGATGAAGGTACCGAGTATAGGAAGAGCATGTTACGTTTAACTTTTGTTTAATAGGCCTAACTTCAAGATTGGAAACTTCAATTTTATGATTTAAAACAGTGAGTTTTAAACGAAAACTAAAGCTACCTGTGAGTTGGATAATAGTCACGCGCTGAGATTAGTGAAAAGATCTAAATCATTTGTGGTGCTTCTTCTATCATTGGTTACCAATTAAGAAATATAAACGTACCTATAAGTTATTGTTAGTAAAAGAGAAACAGCCTTATATGGTTAACCGTTATTACCTGTTCCGCATGTGCGACTTTTTAGAGGTTACTGTGTAGCATGTACAAATGTTGCAACGCCTCTTTTTTGGTTGATAAAAAAATTGATAATAGCTCTTGTATGAGTATTTATAATAAAAATCTTGTGTATTGCAGATTTGGTAGAGGTCTATATAGGGTTTATTGCTATCTTTAAGTTCTCATTGCATTTTTACATTTTAAAATTTATTAGTTATCTCACTTACATTGATTTTCCAGAGATCGAGGGTTTTGTAAATTTAAGCTTTTATCTGCTTTTGTAGCTTCATTAATTGATACATGGTGAGTTTGGAAAACGCGAAAATGGCTATGACTTGTAGCGTTCTCTGTTTTGTTAGGACATGATGCGATCAGGGTGTTACTCAGGTTATGACGCAGTATGCGAGAATAAAGTGTGAAATTATGTTTTTTCGTACGTATTTTTCGTGTAATTGGGGAGAGGATGTTTTAACTTTAAGGACAAAGCACGTAAACCAGCAGTCGGGAGGGCCAATGCAGCCACATTGACCGCGACGGTGGTTAATGTAATGTCGCGGGTTCGTTAGAGAAATGGTTGTTAGTGGCAAATCCGTTGAGGCTATCCGAATCACGTTTCACTTGAATGTATTTATGTTATTTAGGGCTGTTTTTCTCACATGACTTGCGCATTGGTGGGTACAGTTTTGACGCGTGATCGGTCTGTCAGTTAGCAATTTCAGTTAACCTAAACCAGAAACTTAAAACGCATTCGAAGTGATTAAAGATTTTATGGCCTAAATACTATCGAAGTAAGTTTAATTACACTTTAAAAGATATTTCGCTAGATAAATAGATTGTTAAATCGCAATTAGATTTAAGATTAAAAGACGTTTTTTCTATATTTTGAACTATTTATTGTTTTGTAAACAATTATTCTACAACTACTAGGACTATTTGAATTCTCAACACAGACATTCATCTAATTTTGTTTTCAGAAATATGGCTTCCTCCATTACTTGTAACAAAAGTACAACTGCTGGAAACAGATGTACCAGGTGCGTCCTTTTCCTTTAAACGATGTATTTTTTTTATTTTCGGCACTGATTTTCACAAATCTTAACACTAATATGACTTTTGAAGTGTGTTCTGAAAAAATAACCTTAACGAATTATAAAAATTTGACTTTCAACTGACAGTTCTGTTTGACATTCTGTACCCGCTTCTGAGCATGCGCCAATAAAATTCGCAGAGAAAAACACTGCTTTACGTTACCAACAGTTTTTTATTGGCGTGGCTCTTCGATTACTAATCAAGTGGAATTAAAGGAGGGTCAGTTTGGCATTATTCCGAACTAATTAGGTAACCGGTGCGGTGTTACTGTGGTATCCGCGTTCCGTTTTTATTTATAACCTTGGGACGCATAAATTTACTGAAATGGAAGGATTTGTGAAGTGGAGATTACGTTTATAAACTTTATTTAATTATGTTTACGAATTCATAAGGGCCGGTTGTTCAAGGCTAGTTTAAACTAGGTTTTAGTTTGAACCCGATTTACGGGAAAAATTCTGTTGTACCACAGAGGTTTTACGCTAAACCTTGGCTTAAGTATGAGTTTTATAAAGCGGACATGGTTGACCGTTTAAACTCGGTTTAGAGGCGAAACGCGGAAAAACAACCTCAAAACTCTATATAAGTATCGCGTATTACTGTTAATTACAAAACATTCTAATGACAAATTACAACGATTTGACAGATGATGAAGACTTTTGGAGTTGGTATAACATATTGTGGTTCCTATAGCGCCGAGGCAATACCAGCAACGTCCTAACCATTTTGAAATATGGAATGATAACCAATTTATTTCCAGATTTCGCTTATCTAAATCAGTCGTGACTTTAATAACTGAGGAAATTGAACTAGAGATACGAAATAATTCCGAAAGGTACCTATGCTTAATTATTAATACTTTCAAGAATTTCACAGTAATTTTACTTATATTGTAGGAATCACGGTTTGCCTCCTTTAGAAATGGTGCTAGTTACGTTAAGGTTTCTGGCAACTAGCAGTTTTCTACAAGTTGGCGATTGTACCGGTATTGACAAATCAACAGCAAGTCGTATTGTAAATAAAATAATAAGAGTGATAGCAAGCCTACCACCCAAATTTATTAACATGCCTTCAACCCCAATGGAAATTTCACGCGTGAAACAGGAATTTTATGCTATTGCTAGATTTTCTAATTGCCTTGACGCGTTATACTGCACCCATGTCAAAATACAAAGTCCAGGTGGTGAACAAGCTGAACTGTTTCGTAATCGGAAGCAGTATTTCTCTTATAACGTCCAAGCGGTGTGTGATGCTTCGTTGAAATGTTTAGATGATGTTTGTAGATGGCCAGGTTCAGCGCATGTTTCCAATATTTTTGCAAATTCAAGAATTAGAACAAAGTTAGAAAACTTGGATTTTTGAAATAACAGTGTTATAGTTGGTAACAGTGGCTACGGTATAAAACCATATTTGATTACACTATTAAGACATCCAGAAACCCAGTCCAAAAACCTTTTTAACGAGTCAAATCAGAACACGAAACCCAATTCATGTTTTGGGGGTATTAAAACGATGTTTTCCAGTACTTGCTCTAGGTATTAGATTAAACCGACGAAAAGTGAAAGCGGTTGTACTAGCATGCGCAGTGTTACATAACATTGCAGTAAAAGTGGGGGAAAACATGGAATTTGAGTATGACCAAGAAGTGGAAGCAGAAATAGAATTAGATCTAGACATTAATCCTGAGCTTATTGAAGAAAACAGAGAAATAAATGTGAATAATGTTGTTTGTCATAGATTAATATCAAACCATTTCGCACACCTATTGTAAAAATAATCAAATAAATACGCAAACTATATTGTGTGTGTATAATAATAATAATAAATATGTCAATTGCATATACATTTCATTTGTGTTCTTTAATTTTAAGCTGGTGTTCTTCTCGCATCTGTCGAAGTCTCTCTTGCTGCAACTCTTCAGCATGTCTCATTTTCAGTTCATGTTTTTATTTTTTATGTTTCATGGTTAATTCATGCTCTCTTTTGAAACATTCTTCTTGTGTGTTGACAAACAGCTGTTTTGTTGCTGCCCACTGTGACAATTTTGTTTTCAGATCAGTCTTTCGACAATTGCCTGGAAAAATAATGAATAACTAATTACATAATTATTTACATCTAAACCACAGCAAAATTTACCAACTGTTTCTTTCTTGCCTTTAGAACCAGATTGTAAGGCCTCATTTTGTTGGGTCTTCAACATTGCTGGTGTATGTTTCCCCCAATTACCTGGAAATGCATTAGTATTGAGTCTTCAACCTTGGAAATTTATTTTCAGTGCCTTACTATTATTACCACTTTTGGAAGAACTTTCCACTGCAACTTGCTCGGGTATATTATAGTCACAGGTTTGGTTAGAATTTTGAGAGATTGTTGGTACATGAATTATTTTCGGAGACTGACTTCTCTTATTGAAGCTGCTTACAGTTCGAGGCTGCTTACAGTTCGTTCATCGACTACAGTTTATTCAGTATTACTCGTGACATCTAACACAATTCAAAAAATATGAGGGCATTGATTAAAATAATTGAGGGTTACAATACCATCTAGGGCATCACCATCAAATTCTGATGTGAATCCTTCGACTTGAGTGGTTACTTGAAATAATGTTATCCTCATCAGTATCAGTTGGAGTATTTGACTGTGAGCTAGGGCCATCACCAGTTTTGTAAAAAAACATCTTTTCATTTGAATGTTTTCTTTTAGGAATTTTTTTGAAGTTTTCGTATTTTTTTCTTAACGAAACTGTATCACGAAATTGACTGTTTCCTAAACTATTAAATTCCTGTTCAATACTTTCCCATGCTTCTCTTTTTATTTTATTGATATCGGTATCACTTCTTTTACATTCCACTTGTTTGGCATACTTGTAGAATAATTGTAGTAGCAAGTTTTCTTCGGTTTTGCTGAAATTGGGGCAACGTGTTCCCTTCCTATCCATAATGCTGAAAACAGCAGGTTTTATGACTAATAATACATTATTATGAATAATGTCATCAACAAATACTTACCAATGTATAATGTAACTGTAACGTTTATTAACTACTAACAATTCTTCACAATAAACAAAATAAACAACCGGTGCATACAACTAACAGCTGTTTTCAAGTGACAAATGACATCAATTTTAAAACAATGAAGTATGCAACAAAACGCACTTCCATTGCTGCCATTACAAACTCAATCAGTCTAAACCTAGTTTAACTAAGCGACCATTATTCCGTGAACCAACAACATAACAATAATTGAACTTGGTTTATTTTATAAACTTGGTTTTCTAAAGCTCACGTTTAAGCGGACTTTGAACAACCGACCCTTTGTGTAATAAGAAACAATTCAAGTGTCATGAATTGATGGATGCTCTTAAAAAAATTTAATACTATTCGTCTTCTAGGATTTCGAGGGACGTGATCAATTGCTTTTTTTGGTTTAATCAGAATGTGCTAAATTGTGAGAGAATTTTGGATTGTGTAAATAAGTATTTGGACTTGAATTTTTTGTGTTGCAGTGGTGTAAATATAACGCGACTGGAACATGTTAAAATATGGGCTAATGTCATAAAGCAATAGTGTATGTATCTGGGTATTTGAGTGCTCAAATGATCATTATTTCAAATTTTGGATGTAAATTAATGGCACTGGAGAATCCGTTCACTAACCGATATTTAAAATTGGTAAAATATAGATTCAGTATTTAACGTACTATTAATATTGATATAAATAGACTTTAACGCAAAATCAAGAATTTTAAGTCATTCAAGGACAAATAGAATTAAAATTTACTATTTACAATCTATGGACTGAATTTGAAAATGTAATCTGAGGATTTTATAAAGTTATACTTCTTTTAATTCAAAATGATTTGGAAGTTTAGCTTGCGTTGGTTCCGTTTTAGATTTTCCTCTCGGCACGATCATGTGATAACTAAACCTTTTTAAATGAGCGTCATAAAGTTAATGACGTTTTCAAAATTGTAGAGGTTATCTATATAAGAAGTTGGGAATTCTGCATTTAGGGATTCTGCAATCAACCTTTAGTTTAAAGTGTTTGCTAGACGATGTTATCGCGCGGTTTGTTTTCAAGAAGTGCATAATAATATGTGCAATTTACGTTATAAAATTCATTATGGCAGTTTAAACGTTGTTTGTGTACTGCCATGTCCCATTTTAGGGATTGAAAAAAAACGTTTAAAGTCGATGTTGTATTGAGCTGAAACTTTTTTGACTTATGAAAGATTTAAATAGCGTTTAAACATGTTTGAAAATAAGCAATAACCGTTTTTCTAAGTGAGTATTGTATAAATATATCTGCCCGATACTAAATGAAACTTATGAAGTGCGCTCTTGTAAAGTACATAAAATGAGTCGAGTGTATACACCAATTAAGATTCTAGTTAATGCTTGATTTCGCATATTAAGTTTCAGTTATAGACATTAGAAGATGCATTCCTAGTATTCTATTTTAATTAGACCACATAGACAATCAACTTCAATCACTACCTTTTTGATGTGTTTTACCTTTAGCTTAGTAGGGACAACTATAATACATATACATATACACACATATATATATATATATATATATATATATATATATATACATTTAATAACAATATTAAAGTTTGCCCCACGGGAGTTGGTTACTAACATATTCTTTTATTTGGGTTTAATAGACCTCCTTCTATTTTGTTGGAGGTTTCTTCAAAACAAATAGCCAATTTAAGTGTTTCAAGTCGAACTTCTTTTAGACAAGCCATTACAAAATTTAACTGTTTATACTTTTTTCTCTGTCTCTTCTCTCTCTCTCTCTCTCTCTCTCTCTCTCTATATATATATATATATATATATATATATATATATATATATATATAGTACATTATGTCATTGTAATGCTGTTATCAGATGAGTACTCTTCACTATCCAGATTATGGCGTATTTACAGCGCTAGCGTACTAATGCACGTTCATTAATTTTCGTTTTTTAGCACGCTAGGGATAACCGATAACTTCAAAATATTTAGAATAGTTTAAATTCTGTCATTAGGCAACAATAATGTCGCCATACTTTCATAACTACTCCGAAAGTCAAGTTTAACCGGTTGCATGCTCTCTTATAGAATCCAAATTATTACTAATATAAATGTACTGATTTTATATTTTGTGAAGTTTTTATAAAAATAGAAATAAAATCACCAGCGTATGCAGCAGATATTTCAGTTAAGATTGTTGCTTTTTAGGCTTATATTTTCAAAAAGTATGTAACGCTCTGATTACATTCAAAGTGAATTACATGAGTTTTATACTGAAAGTTCAGAGTTTCACGAACGTCTAGCGAACATCTTGCGGTCTACGATCTAATATCTCAGTTTATGATAATTAGCAAGATCTAGGTAGCGCTCTAAGGACATTAATCCTCGATTTTGTTTTTTATGGTAAGTGTAAGGTATTTAAAGTCAACTTCCAACTATTTTACGCTTTACCGCAACCTCAGCCCATCTCCATTGTAGTTAGTCGGAAACCTGCTTATTGTATACGCACTATACGATGGTAGCACGGTTTAAACGTATAACAAAGTTAATGATAGGGTTAGAATGAGTGCCAGTAAAAAAAAAATCTCAAAAAGTGGACCAGATGAGCAATTTTTCTGACGAGGAACTTACGTAAGTTTCCAAAGGTAAAATGTTATTGAATGACATATTTAAGTTTGATAAATCGTCATTGGAGTTTCATTGCCCTAAATATAAATGCCTTTTACACGTTTTATACACTAGGTTAAACTCTACAATCATTACTTTAACACACTCTCTCCACATACTTGTCCTAGTACTTACAGTGTCCTACTTTTAAACCAGTTGGTTAACGGAGAAAACATATTTAGCCCACATACGAATATTCTTATTGACACTTTGTCAAACGCTTCAAAATCTCTATGATATTTAAAATATACTTTTTGAAATTCGCTTCCATTTTGATTCTTTAATAGACATATTAAGAAACGCGACGCCATCATCTCCGATGTTATTATAAGCATTAATTCACGGAACACTTTACGAAAATTTTTAGATTGGCATAGCTTGATTCGGAATTATATCATGCACGTCACTCTTACAAAACGAGTCAAAAACAGCATGCGCCCAGTGAAAAGCTTTGATGCGAGCAAATTCGCGACCATACTTTTGTCAATTTCATTATTTCAAGGGGCGTCGTAAATGCAAGTTCATCTTGAATATCTTCCATTTTTGTGTTTTGTGGCAGAATTTGGACAAAACAAAGGGTGACTAAATCAAATTTTCACTTTTAAAATTAAAACATCACCAACCGCCACAAAAATCCCTAAATCAACCAAAGTGAAAAAAGTTTGTTTAAAAACGGCATAAAAAGGGCATATTACAAAAAATAGCATAAAAACGTGTCTCATAAGATCTTGAAGCACCCATTCTTTAAAAAATTCGTGGCTACGCTACTCGTTTTTTTAAACTTGAATTCGTGCTTCAAGACTGGTCTTATGAAAATTGTTTTTTAATGTACTATTATCGTTGTTTTTTCGTTAATACGGTAATGTCCACATTCGGTAACAATAACATAATTTTACCAAATTAGGTACTTAACAACTGTCCTAAAAGATTACTAAAAGAAGAGCTGTATACTATTGCCATGATAATAACGCTTTGATTGCAACACCCTGAACTACTTTCTTCAATAATCTTTCTTGGCATTTAACTTATTTCTGTTCCTTAATAAATTTTTTAACTCGATCAAAATTGAAATATGTAACGTGATAAAATCGATTTCGGATCTGTTCGTATCGACTTTATACTTTTCTTTATTTATTATTCGAATAATTATCTTTAGATTGAGATTGTCGATTTACTATTTACTCGTCATTTGTTTCATTGACATAACTTATCTGAATTTTTGGCATATACTGTTTTACCTTTATAAATTACTTAAACGTCCTGTATAGATTACATTGCTTTTAATGTCTCAAAAGTTCATACTAGCGCCATCTAGGTAATGTTCAGGGTTCTGGTTAGTTTAAAAATAATTTAACTTACAGATATCTGTTACTTTGATGAATTACCGCTATATGGTATCATTAATTTACATTTTATTGGAAATCGTGTGTTTAACATTTTAACAATAGTTTTGGTAACAATGATTATGATACCAAAATTTGATTGAATAACGTGTTGAGTTCGCCATTTTAGGTGAAATTGAGCTTTCTTAAGATAAATCTCTTTTACTGTTTTAAATCGAACTTGTTTTCGATTATACGAGAGATATTTTCATAGTTTATGTGTTTCAACATGTTGTTCAAGTGCTAAATAACGCCATTGGGCGGATATATACATACATAAGAATTTTGGTTTCACTAAAGTGCAAGCCACATGTTTCCTTCAATCTAATTATAATTTTAGACTTCTTTTAGTAGATGGACTCTTCGCACTAAATATCACCACCTAAAAACTGAAAAATAAAACGCAAAACTTCTTGGAGCTCGACTTACATCATAGAGGTAAAACCTATTGTCACAGTATTACTTTGCACTTATTCGTGGTATATTTCTTTAGCTTCTTATTTCTTCCGGTTTTTTTGCTTCTGATTACATGTTTCAACTAGATGTTTGAGGTAGCATCGTTATAACCTGTACTCGCCAGTAACGAATGGTAAATTTTGCCAAAGATAGAGGTTATTCACATACCGGACAAGGTCAGGCTAATCTAATTATACTATGATTCCCTTATAACAATGCAAAAGTGGGTACCATACACGTTTATAATCATTAACACTGCTTTTTTTGTATGCAACGTACTGGTACAACCTAAAAGTGTGTTGTAATAAACGATACCTCCACAGTCAGCAGTAAATAGTTACCTTATTAAAATATTCGTTGTTTACACTTGTTTTGAACTGAGATAAAGGTTATAGTGGGTATCGCACTCACGAGTCAAGAATTGCTAAAATGTCTGTGATTTTTTTTGTATTAAAAACGATCGTAACGTTAATTGTTATTTTGGGTTGGTTAAAATAACCTAATTGCTGCTTACATTTCTATGATTTCTAGAACCACACCCAAAACTGTATATTAATGTTGCCATCCATTTTATTATTGTCACGTGTTACAAGTCTTATGTGTTATTTGCGCAGAAGCTGATAATTTAGTTATTATCATACACCGGTTGTCCTTGTATTTTCTGTTTTTTGCAACTCTCAACTGCCCTGTACTAACCTTTACTGCCTTGTTCGCTTTTTTCTTTCTCTATCGGTACACTTTATGTGACCGCTTTTCATTTTGTGCAACAATCATTACCATGTACGCGTTTTTTTTGCATACTCTCTTTACAGATTCACTCCACCAAGTGCTATGTTTGTGCTTAACCTCGCTATTTTACATATCTGCGCAGCACATTGGACAACAACGTTTTAGAAGCACATCCATACGCTTTCAAAGTCACTGTTATTCATTTACTCATTCCATATGACTAGAATCTTTTCTCTAAACTTCTGCATACCTCATCGTTATCTACAAACTATTCTACTTTCAATCTGGACGTTCACACTATGTTATTTCTCTATACCCACCCTTGTTCTAAGAAGACTCTAGATACAACCAAAAAATTGATCTCTTCCACACTCCGATTCACGTACTACTTTTGTATCCCTAACAAGGTTTCTAAGTCAACACAAACGATTAGATCAACCTTTCAGGTTTACTTATCTGTCATGTATTAGATACAAACAGGCATCTTTCTACACAAAGGCGTTCATTATTTTTTCTTATACCCTTGAATCACCAAATTTTCCTAGAACGCGTTCCGTGTATTATCTCTGTGCATCGTCCAATTCATTCAAATCTCCCAATAAAATCACTCCCACATTTAACGTATATACATTCAATATGTTCACCACATCGTTCAAGTAATTCATATTCGATCTTGTTTCGTAAGACGCTATGAAAAATATTTTTCGAAAATCCACATTTGCTCTGCTCCACGGTATCTGAAGGGACACCAATTCATACTATTTAAAACACCTTTACGTTCGTTTACTTACTAGCACTCCAACATCTTTTCTACCAGGCTTTTCTGTTTCAACCCCACACTATAACGCCGGGATATCATCATCCATCTCCACAACGTCCTTCCTTTTGCGTTTTGCCTCTGATAAATAGAGAATGTCGAGTTCCCTTTTATTTATTACAATCGTAATTTAATACTTTTCTATACATACATCTAGCTTTCCATGTACCATTAGCATAAGTTGATTTACTTGCTACAAACGCGATCGCTCAGGCCTTTGGGACCTTAAAAGCCAGAAAATGGCCGTCCGTGTTAATGCCACTAGTAGAACTATGTGGTACGTCGACGTTCCTCGAGCAATAAGTTTAACATTTTATCCAACTGATCGGAACCGAGGAACTGGTAGAGATCCTTTACAATTTTTACTTGATGTACTCACTAAGGTAAAAGGTGCAAAATTTTTTCCAGAATTAATTGCTCTAATAGGTTCTTACTTTTAACACACCTTTGGGACATACAAATTTAATTGATTGCTACTTGATATTTCTTCAGCACAAAAAGTATTTTGTAAACTAGGACAGTGTCAGTAGGTATTAGGGCACTTGACCGCGGGAGAATTTTAAGGCGGTGAGAGAATTTTGTGGATCGTGGGAACTTTTTTTGGCAATTGACCCGGACCAAATCCTTTGATAGGAGACAAGTACCTGTTTTTGTAATGCGAGTACCCGTTTCTAGGAAAGAGATATACGTTTTTTTAGGAAATAGACACTAAATTTGGAAGACAGGAACTGTTCCTATCGGAGCATTGGGTCCAGATCAAAATCCAAAAAGAAAGTTCTAAGGATACGCAAAATTTTCCCGTGGTCTTCAAAATTTTGCCACGGCGTAGTAGCCCAATATCGATTATTATCTAATACATAAGTACAGCAATAGTAGAACTTTGTACTTATATTGTACGTTATCAAATGATACGTATGTTTTGGCAGTTTTAAACTGATGATCTATAATTACGTTTTGGTTGTAATTTTAAACATAATTTCATAATATTGATCTATTAAATATCTAGTTATTAATTGCTACTAAGTGCTGTAATTTTTTTATTAATGTTAAGAAATGTCGAAACCAGTAGAGATATACCATAAACAAATACTTTTTAAGTTAGTTTTCAGTTCAATTAAAAAGCTTATCATTTGGGTATTAAATTGCACATTCTTTGTTTATCTTCCATATAAATTTAAACGTTTCGATAACGATTACAGTTACTATCCTTAGTAATGGTAATAGCAATTGTTAACCAAAAACTATTTATTTATTAGATCTGACTAGATCTTTGATTGGTATATCAAGTTTCTGTTTGTGAATGCTTTTATCGATTTCATGTTAAAGTTTTTCACAACTTACATCATAACGTGATTAAGTATTTTTTGTTCTTTGATTATGTCGTTTTTCGTTGTTAGAAGGTGTGCTGATCTGTCATCTTAAAGGCAGTTTAATAATATTTAAGAAAAGATAGACATTTTCAACGTTTTTTATAGAAAAATAAGTGCTTCTCCGAACGACACCACTACCGTCTTTTTATGTTTAAACTATTGGTGCAATAATTTCTGTATTAATGTAGGGTAGAGTAGTTTCAGTTATCTACTATAATAATTATCTTTATTTTGTGCTTACTGTTAATACTCAATTTTATACAATGAAAGGCTAAGGTAACGCGTTAACCAAACTGTAGATAAAGTGAATTTTATCCTTTCTTTATACAGCGTGATCCAGATTGATTGTAGGGTTTGTAACTCCGCTATGGTCATATTGTCATCAAAAATGTATTCTAACACTGGAAAGTGTAAGTTGTTTATCAAAACTTTCATCCGCTGAAGTCATGAGAGTGCGTTAATACGTATGTATTAACTGTCATAATTTGCTTCCTTCTGTCATTGTCGTTTTATTTGTCTTGTATTGTTCCTGTAATTCACTTAAAATCTGTGTTTTTCAAGACAAAAACTACACATACTTGATTGGTTTATCTGGTAAGTAATAATTACTGAGCTCTATTTAGAATAAAAATAAATGCGAATAATTTTTAGTGTCATGTTTTCGGATGAACACACTAAGTTTATCTTGGAGGCTTATTTTCGATCTAGGCAACGAGGTGAAGGTGGTGTCTGGAAATATTCGCCAGTTTCTTGCTTGGAGGAATTCCAACAACGGTTCGACAATGTTGACGTTACCTACAAAACATTCACACAGCATGTTCGTTCAATTGTTCAACGTTTTCGTGACACCGGCTCTGTATCCAAAGGTAAATTTCTAGGCAGAAGACCTGTACTTGACTAAGCAGGCTTAGAAGATATTCGGGGCGATTGGAAGCTAGTCCCAATAAATTTTTAAGACGATTGTCTGCTCAAAGTGATAATCGAGTAAGATTTGTTTTTATTACTAAATGTTGATTATTTATTAATTGTAACTGTAGGGGTTTTGTATGGGACATGCGAGAGGGCTTGTAAAAAACTGGAAATGCACCCATACAAAATGGCTGTATTACATGAATCGCTGCCAATTGATTTTGAATAGCGTCGAACATACTGTACCTGATTTAACGAAAATCTGAATAAGAGTGATGTTTTCGATATAAAAATTTCCGAACTGGGTCAAATGAAAATCCCCACGTGTTAATTGAAACAGTTAATATGCCTATACAACGTTGGCATATTTATCATAACTTTTCGGTGATAGAATAATAGGCAAAAATTGATGGACACCACGATCTCCCTGCCTGATTGCGCTCCACTGCGTTCTCTTTGGTCATCTTAAAAATGTTGTGTATGCAAGTAGTTTGTATACGGTTGAGAAGTTACAAAATGCCATAGTGATCGCCGTTATTGCAAAAACCCTACACTAGTTAGTAGCCGTATTCGAGAATATTAAACGCCGAACAAATTTATGCTTAGAAAATAATGGACAACATTTGCAGCACTTATTATAAGCTTTCGGAGACTACAATCTGCCTCCGTCATCAGTCAAATTAAAACTAAATTGAAATAAAAAAGATTCCATTGACTTATCGGCATTTTTAATAATAACATTAAGATGGAAGTGTTCAACAATCAAGAAATAAAGACTATTTATTATAAGTTTTGTTATGCGCGATCGAGATTCAAGCCCCAATCGATGTAAATTTTGTCTTTATGTATGTTGAACTGATGCAAATTCTAAATATAATGAGATTACAATCAAATTACTTATATTAATGGAACGTGAGCCTGCGATATCGAAAGGATTCACACATACCAAAACAGCATGACTAATATTAATTTATTATAAGTTTTGTTATGAACGAATAAGTTCAAAGGTAAATATGTAATTAAAAATTTTATTAAATACATAAACAAAAAGTTTACCTCGAGTAGGATTTGAACCTCCGACCTGTACTTTGCTAAAGTACCGCGCTAACCAACTGCGCTATCGAGATTCAATATTTTTTAATTACATATTTACCGTTGAAATTATTCGTTCATAACAAAACTTATAATAAATTAATATTAGTCAAGCTACGTTGGTATGTGTGAATCCTTGCGATATTGCAGGCTCACATTCCATTAATATAAGTTATTTGATTGTAATCTTATTATATTTAGAACTTGCATCAGTTCTACATACATAAAGACAAAATTTACATCGATTGGGGATCGAATCTCGATCGCGCAGTTGGTTAGCGCGGTACTCTAGCAAAGTACAGGTCGTAGGTTCAAATCCTACTCGAGGTAAACTTTTTATTTAAGTATTTAATAAAACTAAAGACTATTTATGTCATTCAAAAGTTTGCTATATCTATTGTTGACATATCAACTTTTGAATTTCCCGTATGTACACCACTGGAAATAGTTGGGATCAGTAAATGACATAAGTGGAGAATTGCTTTTTTGAAATAAGCGGGCCACTTCAATCAATCTGGATCACCCTGTATAATCCAAATTGCCATAAATGTTAACTTTTGACATTTTACACTTCCAAATATTTAATTATTTGCGTATGAGCACAAAATAAAATAATAGTATATTATGAAATAAGTTTATAATGCAAGGGATTATGGCAGGAGTTTCCATTATTGCTTGAGCGGAGCGAAAGTAATAATGGAAACGAATGCCATAATCCCGCATTATAAACGAATTTCAAGCGCTATTTTGTCGTCGAACTAGCCACTTTGAGACACATTTTAAATGAAATAACAATTTCCGATCGTTACAAAAAAAATATCATTTCACAGGAGTTCATGAACGGTCTTATAATAGTTGCCATCGTTTTGCACTATAAGTGTCATTTATTTTTTTGTAAATAAACGAATTTTGCAAAAATGGGTTCAGACGTGGATGAGGAAATGCTTTAAAAAGCAGAAGAAGCTGAGTTGAATCTTATACCTAAAAAGTCCGAAATCATTTATAAGAAAGAGTTCGACAGATTTATTGAGTGGATGCGTAAGAATAATACGGAAACTGTTACAGAGAAGGTTTTGCTTGCGTATTTTCTTGACCAGGTAAGTTCATTACATCATTTATCAAAGGTAATCATTCTTTGTATTTATTTTATTAGTCGAAAAACTACAAATAGTCTTCATTATGGTGCATGTACTCCAAATTAAAACGTATGGTCCCTCTCAAAAAGGATGTGGACATCAAGTTTTCAAAACTTTCAGCATTCTTCAAAAACTGTTTTGTTGGGTACATAGCAGAGAAGTCATTAGTGTTTTCAAAAGAGCAACTTAATTTTTTCCTTGAAGCACCCAACGACGAATACTTACTTATGAAGGTAAATTTTTACTTTTAAAACTATTCTTAATAAATATGATTATGTAGTTGCAATATTTGATGTTTTGCGGTTGCAGAAGCATAAAATTGTACATGTGTTGGGGATATTAAAGAAGAAGGTTCTGTTTTTGTGGTTTATATTAGAGACACCAAAACACATAGATTCAGTGTTCTTACCATATTAAACGATGACAGTAAAGTAAATTATATTCACCCCATTAAAAAGTATATGAGTTTAAGACCGAAGCATGTGAAGATTGAAAAGTTTTTTTTAATTCTACAATGGGTGTAAATGTACCTGTAATCCTATTGTCCTTAACACATTTGGTCAGATTCCTCGACAGATTGCCAAGTATTTAAATATTCCCAATGCTGATTAATAAACAGGATATTCATTTCGCAGACCTTCTGCCACGATCTTGGCAAACACTGGAGCTGAGATTAGAACTTTAAAACGGTATGGGGATTGGAAAAACGACTCTGTTGCTGAAGGGTACGTGACAGACTCCATCGAAAACAAAAAGAAAATTAGCAAAACCTTAGGATCTAGTAACATATAACAAATGAGTAACCGAGAAATATCGATATCAACATCTTCAATCAGTTCAAGCGAATGCCTTCTTGAAACATCTCGGGGAATTTCAATTACCGGAAATTCCAATTGTACCATTAATATTAACATCAGTAAACAACAATTTCTTTAATATTACATTAATTACAGATCATATTCTAACTGTAGTATTAATATAAATAAATAATTTGTTCAATTTATTTGTTTGTATTTCGTCGTCAAGACGACTTTATGATACAACATTATAGCACGCATGCCATAAAGTGACAAATTATTAACGATTTTGACATTAATAACCAAGGCATTCTAATGCTAGTCGACGACAAAATAGGATTATACACGATAATAAAGTAAGGTTAACCTTTCGTGAAAGATGATTCATTCGTGGCTTATATCTCTCGTAAATTTTATATCTCACTCGACATTAAAATGCCACTTTATCGTCTTGTATAATAGATTACAATTAATACCTGATTGTTAAACGGAAAAACTGACAGCCTAAACCAAATTATTTAACTGCGCAGCCAACTAGATTTTCATATAATAAATACTGACATAAACTTCCCCTCCTTGAAATGCAATACTTCACATTCATTTTCATTTGAAAATGCCATATTTCCGTAATAGTTATGCATTCATATACTTCGTGGATTACATATGAAAAAATAAATTAGAAATAGGCGTACACTGACAGACTGGGACCATCGCATGACAGGGAACGCGCCCTGACACCCTAATATACGTACGATGTTCTCCCTTTTTACTTATATACTATTAACTAATTAATATCACACAAGTGTAAAGGCTTGAAAAACCTTTACATCAGGTGTAATGATCAATTATTTATAAATTAATCATTCTGTTTAATTATTAAAGAGAGTACAGCATTAAGCAACAGTCAATATCTATCCCCCTGTCTCTATTACAAAAACCGACAATGGTTACGTCACACCACTGGCTACAGCTGCAGACGCCCACGGCGTATTTCGTATAAAACCGTGATGCGCTATTATTTTTGTGGTCCCTGCGGCGTGGTATTTCTCTCCCAGCACCTAACGATTCCAGACCCACTTCGAAAGGAGTTATGACGTGGCATTTATCGTCTCAGGATTTCTCTCCCAATATCCGACTATTCATGACCAGCTCGAGGAAATTTACTTGAGATTTCATAATCCCGCTGCGAAAGGAGTTATTCTCGCGGCTTTGCTGGCTCGGTACTTCCCCCACAGCAGCTGACCATTCCAGACCCACCCCGAAGGAAATTATTCTCGCATTTCAAAGGCTCGCTTACTTTCCCTCCCAGATCTGAAGCTGTTTAGAATAGGATCACTCCTGGACGTATAAACCTTATAGACGTACCCACTAATACACTAGACAAAAGCGTTCTGTAGGGTATTAGCCCAAATTCGCCCAGACAACAATGACGATGACTGTAGGGTGGTAACACAATCCACAGCATTCTAACATCAGTGATCGCTTTGGCTCACCGTCCACTAGGCAAGAATTTTACCCTCTATCCACACCACACTATAAAGTGATCAGGTAGACTCCCTAGTCGACAAGGAAAACTAGTACACATTACACAGAAATCTAAACGCCGCTGTAAGCATATAAAATGCGCACAGTGAAACATCTTAAAACCGGTCCGAATGCTTCGGTTATTTTCTTTCATAAAAACTCCCGTCAGATCCTGCCCATAATTTAGTTAGAATTCTAAATATTTTAATTAAATTCGTTTCGTTAAATAGAGGCAAATTCAATACAAACACGTAAATATTAGGGTTATCATCTAGTAATTACCAATATTATACAATTTCGTAATTAGTTTAATTAAGAATCTTCAGATCCCCCTGTATAAATTATTAATTAGGATTCCCTGGTTTACGTAGGCTAAATGTAATTAAGTTTAAATCCTGTAAATTGTAAAGATAGTAAACGCAATAACACTTGTTTTTATAACATTCACTTCTTCTAGGAAATCCTGAAAGTAACTCCCGTCAAGAAATAAATCGCATATGTTCACTTAAAGCCGTGTCCTGTATTACCAAAGGTCTAAACACCAGCCTATGATGACCGCATAGGAACAAACAGGGTCCTTGCTAGTACAGAAGCAGCCCGCAGCAAGAAAAGTGTCAGCTTATTCATTTTGGAGTTAATTTATTGTTTTGTTTGGATTTATTTATTTTGTTATTTGAGTCAAGTACTTTAAGCTGAGATATTTAGTTTATGTAGAATTCTATTTAAAGGAAATACGTTATTTCTGGTGTATTCGTCAGTGTAACAAACAGGTGGCAATTTATTTAAATGAACAACCCCAAATCTCCGAATTTATAGCTAGAACCGATGTAAACTAAAGTAAATAATTAACGTAAAAATGATTACAACTAATTGTTCATGTACACCAGCATAAGATATCTGGTGTGCAACAACACACCACTTCCCAACCTACAAAGTGGGAATTAAAAGAAATAAAATAATGAACTTTCTAAGCATAATTATGCAATCTCCATTGTAATACGTCCATAATAAAAATAGGCATCATTGTGAAAACAACATAATCTATGTCAAACAGACGATTCAACCTTCCTAGGAGATAGGTCAATAGACATAAACCTAACTTTAAAAATATGAAAATGTAAACTTTCACCATTATCACACATAATAAAATACTTATCTTTTTTGGGTTTTTTAATAGTGTATTTAAATTATACAATCTAAATGTTTCGATAACACTTACAATTATCTTCATCAGTAGACGAAATTGTTTAAAACATCTTTAATAATTTTAACAGATATTACTACTGACGAAGATAACTGTAAGTGTTATCGAAATGTTTAGATTGTATAATTTAAAATATACCATTAAAAAATTCAAAAAAGATAAGCGTTTTAACAACTTTAAAAAAATTCTAACCTCTTATTCTTAAACAAGTTTTTAAATACTTAAGTTGTAACCAAAACCTAACAAAAAAAAACAATTGTCAAACCTCTGTAACTTTTAACGAACGTTGGATACATTTGAAACGATTTTAAAAAAGTTATCTGCCCATTATTTTACTAGTACCTAATAGCATAGACTAATTGAAATTCTTTATGACAAAGATGTGTCAATTAATAATAATTAAACAGCGAGATATATAAATATGTCTCTATTTTATATAATTTCATACTTGCATTTTATATACTACTTTATTTTACGTATTTCACACACAAGATATTACTTCCCAAAGGGCAGAAATATGTCTATGGTTTATAAATTATTGCCATTATCTTCCAATCAATTATCACAGTAATGAGTTCATAAAGAAAAATTGGCAACATTATAAAAAAACAGTAATAATTTATGTAGACACATACCACCGCGCACCACGCACCGTGTACCACGCAACATGCAACACACACACAAACACACACGCAAAACACACACACGCACGCACACGCGCACACACGCGCACGCGCACACTCGCACAAGCACACACGCACACACGACACACGCACACAAGCACACACGCACATTCGCACACACGCACACACGCACACACGCACGCACACTCACACGCACAGAGACACAGACACACAGACACACAGACACAGAGACACAGACGCACAGACACACAGACACACAGGCACACAGACACACAGACACACAGACACACAGACACACAGACACACAGACACTCAGACACACAGGCACACAGACACACAGACACACAGCCACACAGACACACAGACACACAGACACACACACACAGACACACAGACACACAGACACACAGACACACGGACACACGGACACACGGACACACGGACGCACGGACGCACGGACGCACGGACACACGGACACACGGACACACGGACACACGGACACACGGACACACGGACACACGGACACACAGACACACAGACACACAGACACACAGACACACAGACACACAGACACACAGACACACAGAGACACAGACACACAGACACACAGACACACAGACACACAGACACACAGACACACAGACACACAGACACACAGACACACAGACACACAGATACATAGACACACAGACACACAGACACAACACACATACACACAGACACACAGACACACAGACACAGACATACAAACATACAGACACACAGACACACAGACACACAGACACACAGACACACAGACACACAGACACACAGACACACAGACACACAGACACACAGACACACAGACACACAGACACACAGACACACAGACACACAGACACACAGACACACACACACAGACACACAGACACACAGACACACAGACACACAGACACACGGACACACGGACACACGGACACACGGACGCACGGACGCACGGACACACGGACACACGGACACACGGACACACGGACACACGGACACACGGACACACAGACACACAGACACACAGACACTCAGACACACAGACACAACACACATACACACAGACACACAGACACACAGACACACAGACACACAGACACAGACATACAGACATACAGACACACAGACACACAGACACACAGACACACAGACACACAGACACACAGACACTCAGACACACAGACACACAGACACACTGACACACAGACACACAGACACACAGACACACAGATACACAGACACACAGACACACAGACACAGACACACAGACACACACCGCACACCACACACCACACACCATACACCACATACCACATACCACACACCACACACCACACACCATACACCATACGACACACCACACACCTCACAGCACACACCACACGCCACACACCACATCACACACACCCACACATCCACACACACACACCCACACACCCACACACACCCACACACACCCACGCACACCCACACACACCCACACTCACCCGCACACACCCACACACACCTTCACACACATACACACGCGTGCATAATAATTTTATTGATTATAACTCAAAATTACGAAAAAATAATCTTTAGATTTTGAACCCCCTACTATCCAAATACAAATAACAACATACCGTTATTTAGTTACATCAACTTTAGAATCTGACTAATTCACTTTCTGAGCTGAGATATACAGTCTCAAATACTACTAGATTTTTCAAGCAGATGACGCCAGTTTGACGATTATTTACCGATTTTGACGTTCTGTGAAGCAACAATGAGCCTCCTGGTGGTGTATGTGTCAGTAAGAACCCCAGCCCATATCTAAACTGGTCGGATAACATGTACTTTATCTCAATACGAGCTAATTGTGCTACAGTACGTTTAGTCGGTCGCAAATTTAGATATAAGCACTGATTATATAATTTTAAGCACACATACATCAGAAAAAAATTTATAAAAAGAAACGAATGAAAAACTGTAAAATGTGTGTATCTACGTGCATTTATTGTTCTAGAAATAGAACCACCACCATTACTTTGTGTACACATGATATCGTTTCCGTGTTACATATCAAAAGATTATCCGATAGTGCAGTCTAAGCATATGCAGTATGTTCACAGAAAAATATACTAAACTTATCTGTACTTGTTCAAATATAAAATTTTTGTAATAAAAATATTACCTTACCTTGAAGCAAATATGCTGGGCGTAGTTGTTGCGGACCAGATGGGCCAGATGTGAGTGACACACCGGCCCAAGTGGTATTATGTAACCCCAGTGCTGCTAAAAGGTCTATATATTGACTTGGTGATTGTGATGGTAGAAAACTTGATGGATCTATGCCAGTCACTGAAAAATAAAGGAGAAAACATTAGTATTTAATTAATCATTGGTATAAACTTTAGTCAAAATTACTATTTCTAATGTAATGGAATTTTGCGCCTTTATCACTTGCCATACGAACGTTTTATTTGAAAGTTTAGGATATGTTAGGGATATTTTTAACTTTTTAAGGTTTAGTGATTACCCTATAAAAAGTTTTCATCAGTAAAACGTGTTTAAACGTTAATTATCTTCATTAACGGTCTTTTCGCTTATACTTATATCAATGTAGCTAACAGTTTTCGAGATATTCACAAGTTTAGTGTCCTGCATAAGGTATTTTCATTTGTATATGAATTTTAATCAAAATTTTATAGATCCAAGGTATTTTAGAAATAGCCCTATATATAGAGTTTTATTGAAATCGGTCACGCGTTTTCTAAGTTATCTTGGCTTCATATACACGCGCGCGCACGCGCGTTGACATATGCACACGCGCCCATGCGTTACTCAGTATAAGTTTACTCAAGTAGGCCAAACATAATTGATGTCATATGGTATACCAACCATAATCAGTTAATTAAACTTTTCTAGTAGAATAGGGCCATTCCAATTGTTGCGCTACTGTAATTATTAATTTTGGCCATAATTTAAAACTTGTTTAATTTTATATAAGCAAACTACGTATTATTGTTGGGAACTTGTAAAGTGATCTGTTTTCGAGATATTCGTACTAATTTGATACTTGAGCATTTTTTAATTTAGTTTATCTTTAAATTTAATTTTTTACGATTCTTTGTACGAGTAATTTTGTTTCAAATATCAATTAAGTTGAAATTGCAACGATATGTATTTCGTTATGAAACCATCAGCTTAGCACATCGGCACAGATAATATCAGTAAAATTAAGGTGGTTCATTCAAGAATATGCAGCTCTAGGATCTCAGTTAACAAGTATCATATGATCTTGGTGTCTGCAAATTGTAGAAAGTGTAAACAAACCGCAACGTAACAAGTTTTCTATGTGCTACCTTCTCCATACTTTCTTCGACGTGCAACCAAAGGCTGTCTTACTGTAAACAACTAATGTGCTTGATTTTGTCGGATCTAACAGCACAATTCTATATTTTGCTTCCAAGTTCTCGACTATTTACTGGTTCACCATAAAGAAAGGATTTTGTGTCACCGCATTAATGAAGGGTAAAATTCAGAACTGCAGGATGGGCAAGCCAATTCAATACTACGTCTAAATTACCTGTATGAGAAACGCAAGTTTGGATAGATTTGAACTCCTAATGTGCAATGGGCTAGCGAAACGACTTACATCAATCTACAATGATGACTTAATTTAAAATAAATGTGGTATAGCAATTCCACCATAGAGTTTGGAAAAAAAATTGGTATTTCCCGTAATTCAGTTTTGGAGGAAATCCGTACAGATTGATTCGGTAGTTTTCAATAATACCTGTACAAGCATTAATATAAAATCCTGTTTGAAAGTAATAGTCCTTTGAAAGGTGTGAACTTCCAGTTGCCTAAGAATTTTTGTTTCGCCAGGTATAAACTCTTCGTCGTTAAATAAAACAATATTAAAAATTTGGGGATTATTTTTGTGCCTGTTAAGTAAATCTCTAGAATACTGCAACCCCAGTGGAAACTGACGTGGTAGTAAATGTTGCACTAGCGTAAAGTGAGGACACATTTTTTTCTCTTTTCAAAATCCCATGAACGGAAAATTATTTAAGTCAGAGTTTTATCCTCTTCATCAACTAATATCAATTAGAATCGTCAAGTATCAAGTTTTGTGCGAAATGTACCCCTCACACCAAACCCGTCATAAAGGCAATACCTAGAAATGCTGAATGGCACAAACTAACACTTGTACCTTATAACACCCAGTATTTTAGAAACGGGTAACGCTTTCCCTAAACATATTTTACTTTGTCTAATTGTTAAATTTTGATTCAGAGAGTCTGTAAGAACATTTTGACTAACCCGTATTCATCGGCAACGGGTATGGTAGGTAACGTTTAAGTTAATGAAAAGTCTTTAAAATTAGGCAAATGAATACCTGGGGAACGTATTATTACATTCCAACCTATGTAGGTATAGAAGGTTATGCAACCGGTTTTTTTATCACTATGGCTAAATCGACTCATTAGTTCAACTTTTGACCAAGTTTCGCCAAGATCGTCTATGATCTCTGGATGTTTGTGTGTGTGTGTGTGTGTGTGTGTGTGTGTGTGTGTGTGTGGGTGTGGGTGTGGTGTGGTGTGGGTGTGGTGTGGTGTGGGTGTGCGTGTGCGTGTGCGTGTGCGTGTGCGTGTGCGTGTGCGTGTGCGTGTGCGTGTGCGTGTGAGTGTGCGAGTGCGTGTGCGTGTGCGTGCGCGTGCGCGTGCGCGTGTGCGTGCGCGTGCGCGTGCGCGTGTGCGTGTGCGTGTGCGAGTGAGTGTGCGTGTGCGTGTGCGTGTGCGTGTACGTGTGCGTGGCTGTGTGAATGTATGTTAGTATCCACGATAACTGCAGGACCAAAAAACACGTACGTACTTACATAAAATTTTGAATTCAAGCTTGTTTTTATTTGGCTTGGAGCTGTTTGGGAGAAATCCAGCGGCCGAGAGGGGGGTTTATTAGGGGTAGTTTTTATTTTTCATCAAATATTTCTAAAATAGCTGCACATTTCAAAGACATAAAAACACCTCGATATAGACCTTAAATATACCGATTAATTATGTTCTATGCAATTTTTTGATGACACGTAATTTAGCGACAAAAAAATTCCTAAGGTAGGATCTTTTCATCTGAATAACGATTAATTTTATAAGAAAAAGTGTAGACGTGTTTTTTAAAGAGAATTTAATTTTACGTAACTTTTCTTTGTAAAGTTTTTTAATATAACGCAAGGTAAGTCAAAAAATTAGTTAAATGTGAATGAAAATGGTTGTACTGCATTAGTTATATCTTATAGAAGCGGCCGACTTTGGAATTGTTTTTAAGTTAACATGTACATATTAATATCCATCTGACGTTTTAGTTTTCTGAAGTTTTAAACGTCATTCTGGTAGATTATTTTTTTGTTTTTACAATGTTGCCTGTTTTCGTTGTGAAGACATAAAAAAAAGGTTGCATAGTTATCCGAACAAAAATTATAATTCAAAATTATTTCATTTATTTTAATTTTTTATTTTTAGTTAGCATCTAGATGTCTATTAACCTCTGTCAGACATGAGTTTTAAACATGAAAATGTAAACATTCACCATTAACACTCATAATAAAATACTTATCTTTTTTGGGATTTTTTAATGGTGTACTTTAAATTATACAATCTAAACGTTTCGATAACACTTACAGTTATCTTCGTCAGTAGTAATGTTTGTTAAAAATTGTTAAAGATGTAGTAAACAATTTTGTCAAATTTGAAAAATTAAAACATAAACATAAGCCTGCTATTAGTATAACAGTTTGGGAAATATAAAGCCAACTATAAAATTTTAGTAAAGAATAACTAGGTCATAAAATTAAATATTATTAAACTGCCTCAAAGATGACAAACCAGAACACTCCCTACGACGAAACTTGAAATTTGATGTAATGTTTGGATTTGTGAATGCTTCTATCATTTTAAAATTGAAGTTATTCACAACTTTACACTTACATCATAACTCGATTAAATTTTGTTAAATGTGTTTTTTGGCTGGCGAATTACATTGTTAGCTTTCGTCGTAGAGAGTGTTCTGGTTTTCATTTTGACAGTTTAATAAATTATTTATGACCTAGTTATCTTTACTAAAAATTTTATAGTTGGCTTATGTTCAAACATATATACAGTTATGTTTACGTTATTTTCAAATTTGACAAAATTTACTACATCTAATTTTAACAAACATTACTACTGACGAAGATAACTTGTGTTATCGAAACGTTAGATTGAATTTATAACCATTTAAAATTAGATAAGTATTTTATTATGAGTTTTAAACGTTTACTTGACATAGATTGATGTTTCTGTTTTTACAATGTTGCATATTTTCGTAATTAACTCATTATAAAAGAGGTTTCAGAATTATCCTACAAAACGTTAAAATTATTTCATTCCTTTTAGTGTCCATTTTGTAGGTTGGCAAGTCGTGTGGTGTTCCACACCAGATATTTTTTAATTTTGGTTTATGCATTGTAGGAAGTAATGTAACGCCACTGATACTCTAATGTTACAAAATGTAGGACTAGAGACTGCACCTCACGGTGAAAATAAAAAAAAAATTTAGTGTAAACTGTGAGACCGAATTAAGATTATCTGCATTTAAAAGCAAACTTCTTACCATACTATTATCACGCAAACCGTACTCTTTAACCCGTGAATTCCCGGTGTCACGTGTAGGTTCGGTCAAATTAGTAACCTGTATTAACGCAACTAAGCAGAATTCTGTAATGACTGCTATCAGATAATAGAGGGTACTTTGGTGTGTCTAAAAACGCAGTACCGTTACATTACTTGAATAGTTATTGCTGTTTCGAATTTTTTTCAACGATTCTACCATCATGGCCCATCCACGCACATCGAAGAGTAAAAATAATTATGAAAATAAGAGACTGTAAGTATTATAATTTTAATATGTCCTAGTTAGCAGCCAAATGTTTCCTCTGTCTAATAGTAACACATTGAATACTGTAATATAACATAGTAACCGAAAAACTTGTGTCAAATTTGAGCTCAGTGTCACCCACAAGTGATCACATAAGGAGGAAACATTTGCCCAGAAATCTGGAAGAGGCGACGGAGAAGAGCTTTTGTCATATAGCTGCAATGGTAACATCACACTAGTTGAATGTTTTCAACTTATGTTTTCACAGGATATTTTTGAAGTAATTATTGAAATGAGTAACCTATATGCTGTACAACGAAACGGTCATCTAAATGTTAGTGCACCAGAAATAAAAGTTTATGTGGGAATTCTTTTGCTCACAGGGTACTTGCGTCCAAAATCTATGAAAATGTTCTGGGAAGTACAATCTGATGTCCACAATACTTTACTGGCTAATAGTATGCATCACAATCGCTTTTTTGAGAACCAACCATTTTTACATTTGTCGGATGCTATAGATTTACCTGAAAATGTCATATTTAAATTTGAGAAATGAAAATTTCGTTGGAAATTTTCCTAAAGTAGCTACAACCCATATATCAGTAGACGAAACCATGGTGTATTACTGTGGAAGACATAGTACCAAACAGCATATGCATGGAGAACCCCTGCGATTTGGCCATAAACTATGGCCTGCAGCTACCAGTTTAGGATATTTAGTTGGTTTCGAGCCATATCACGGAAGTAAATCTGCACCATTGCCTCGGCAGCATGAATTTAGACTTGGAGCAGCTGTAGTTTTCTTGCTGCACTCTAGACTTCCACCTGAATTAAGACTCTACAATTTCCGATCCTCAAGATACTGGCGGAACAAAACTGTGGGGCTACCGGAACAGCCAGGGAAAACCGCTTGGAAGAATGTCCCGTAAAAGAGGTAAAATGTTTGAAGGAACACTGTGGTACTATTTCAATTCCCACAATAGATGGTTTATCTGTGGTCCGATGGCATGACAATAGCTTTCAACTGTCACAATGCTCACCCCATAGGTAAGGTTCATCGAGTAGGTTCAATTGAAGGGAGAAAAGGTAAAATTCAGGTGGAATGTCCACATATAATGAAATATAATAAGTGTATGGTAGGGGTAGATAGACTTGATGAAAATGTAGATTTCTTACGAGTACATTTACGAGGGAAAAGTGGTGATTTCCTCTATTTTATTTTCCTCGGTTTTATGGCGGTATTTTGCGAACAAATTTGAATATGGTCCTGAAATTTGGAGCATGGGGGTTTTTGTGGTCGAGAAACTTAAATATTTTATTGATTTTGATGCTGCCTGCAGAGGGCGCCATCTGCAGTGGTGTGCTAAAAGTTAATTGCCCTTAACTTTTTTACCACCCGGTATATTGACGTTCCGTTTGAATTAGTTTGTTTCCTTTTCAGTTCTAAGTAAAAAAGGTATACTTGGTCGATGCCTCTCAGATCAACCATTTTTCAGATATTGGTTGATGAACAGTTCAATTTAATTCCCAATAATCCTTAGCTAATTAGAATTAAAAATCAAAGTAACGTATGTTTGAAATTTTATTTTAACTTTAAATTTAAGAACGAAAAAAATAAATGTTATAAAAGGTGTTCCACATGATGACCATTTGTTTCGATACATAATCTCACTCGTTTTGATAATGAGCGGCGAATCCCTGAACATATTCCCACATTATTTCTTCAGGTATCGCAGGCATCTACAGTGGTATGCTAAAAGTTTATTGGCCTTAACTTTTTTACCACTTGGTATATTCCGTTTGAATTAGTTTGTTCCCTTTTCAGTTCTAAGCAAAAAAGGTATACTTGGTCGATGCCTCTCAGATCAACCGTTTTCAAAACAAAATGAAAGTACGTTTGTGTATACACAATGTATATATTTTTTAGGTAGTACGCATGTATAGTCTCAGAATTTGGAATGATAAATGTTTTCATATTTTACTTGTAAAGAATATTAGGTCCATCTGCCCAACTAAAACATTATTCAAACATCATAATGCGAGCTTATTGATTTCTCTTTTAAGATTCTACCAAAAAGTTCTTATTTCCAGATGTTGGGGAAGAATGTTCCTCATTTCGAGATTTACTTATTTGGGTTTTGGGGCATTTTCAAGAATCATTCTTCTTATAAGACTGTCAATATTTATACAATTTTAGGAATCTGGCAAAACAACGTTGTTAGTCATTAAACAAAGGTTACAAAGATGCATAAAATCATTTCAGCATTGTTTGTAAGTAAACATGTGCTATAAAAATTGTTAAGAAGAAAAAAATGTGCTGGAACAACATTTTGCCAATTCTCAGAAGGGCTGTTGTTAACTCGGAGACATCGTTGTAAATGATTCATGGGTTAGTAGACGATTTGATAGAACAGAACTAATTATGTGACCTTCCAGCCTAAACACTGATGGAAAATTGGTACTGTGTATTTGATAGTTTTGAAAATCAGTTCAAGAACGTAAATTTCGTATACATGGAATACCTCTCTCGGTAACTGAACATAGGCGATGAAAAATTAGGGACTGAAAATAAAGGGTAAAAAAAGAGATGAAAAAGGGCGTAACAAGGAAAAAAGTGGATGAAATGTAAAAAAGAGGATAAAATTGGATGAAAATGTAAAAAAAGAGATGGAAATAGGAAGCTAAGGGATGAAAATTAAAAATAGGTCATACAAATGTAAAAGAAAATGAGAAAAATGGTGTCGCCGAAACGTCCCATGTACCTTAAACTATCGATTAAGCCATAAAAAGCATCAAAATCATACATTAAATTTATACAAATGTTACTACAATAAACAAGTCATGAAAAATTTTTCATCGAGTTAATTAGTTTTGCATTTCACTAATTCCAATTGTTTGTAAGTTTGAACATAAGCAAATAATAAATAATAAATAAACAGTGTAAAGCATCAATTAATAAATTATTTATACCTTTTTTTAATCAATAATACCTTTGATGAATAATTTCAGTCGTGCCCTTCGTTCCTATTAGCAACCCCATTTACACCAAAATTATTGACTAAACTAAATGACTGTGTATTTTTATTGTACTCGTTATAGACTTACGACACGTTCCTATTGCAATCGATGTATAGTAAATTTTATGTATTAAGGGTGAAACACCTTAACGACTTACCCTTTAAAGAAATCCTATATCCTTAAAAAGTTGGCATGTACTCTTTTAGACATGCACATTTTCATATTATTAGACTAATGACTAGACGCATACTGGAATGCCATTTCTACTATGAAATTGGTTGTAAGCGTTCGTGCAGAAATTTTACATAACACCCAGAAATCTTCAATATTAAAACATTCCAAAATGGGTTTCGAAAACAGTAATAAAATAAAACTGCGTGTTAACTGTTCACTAGAAAACCGCAATCTTTAAGACTTCTTCCAATTACTCTTTGCGAAGAGTCGCTTTCATTAATAAAACTCCTAATTAATGCATTTAGAGCGTGGTGATAAATTTAGTACTTTACGATTTATTAGAATAAGGAAGTAGTTCTAGTTTACGAATCTTTTTCAAACACGCAATGCATTATAAAGGTTGTAAGTTTCAACATGAAAACTCGAGAATTCGGCAGCTTAAATTTAACAGTTTGATAAGTTACATAATAATAATATAATAAGTGAATATATTTCAAAACTAACGCAATATTATACATTACTGTCATTTTGTGAAACGCAATATTGCATATGGTAGGGTGCTGCAATTTTTAACATACACTTTGTAGATAGCCATTGCAGAAGAATGTATAGTTTAAAGATTGTGTACCAAAATACAATTACTTTTTATTATTTCTAGTTCATAGGAACATGTTAGTTAAGAAAGAAACAAAGTGCATTTAGCAATTAGTGGGAGAAGTAAGATTTTAACTACGACAGTGGATTTTTTCCGAGCGAGGCTAGAATGCCTTCTTTGGCGTTTTACATGAGGTCTTATGAAGCAAATAACACTAAGCAAAATATGTATTAATTTAATTATTATCGCTGATTATATTGACGGTGACTGTACAATTTGTGCAGCCGTCACCATCAGTGATATTTACAATATCTTTTTTTACTCTTCGCGTCCTAGTGACATCACAGTAAAACCACCTATTAATAGTTATTTATGTAACAAGTGCAAACAGTGTTTGTTGCAACCCACATGCGCTTGTCCTACGAGGCCTTTAAGCCGAGTTGGACAACACCTCGAGTGCATTGAAATTTTTTGCACGAGGTGCATATAATATTTGCTCTACGTTTATTTAAAAAAACGGTTTTACGAAGTAAATATTTTATAACAATATAATATTTAATATTTAATTATGATCGTTTTTGTCCAAGTTTCCATCTTTTTATATACTATGTCCGAATTATTTAAAATTCTACCACTGTGTTTAACATTCGTCTTTATAGCATACTTACCAAAACTTACAACGAAATTCAGAAAAAATAAATTTTCAGCCTGTTTTTTTCTTGGTAATTATGATGTTCCAATAATTGAACACCGGGAAAAATGAAAGGTATCTAATATATTTCTTTTAATATTTTTAACGTTTGTTATATAGGGTTGTTTTATGCCATATTTTCTTTCGTTTCTCGCTTACGCGCTACTGAGTTTCTTATTTTTTTGGATATTGAAATGATCGTAAATTAAGAAGTATCTCTAGTTATTGATTCTATAAAGCTTTATATTGTATTTCGGATTAGAATTTTTTGTATTGAATTTTAAATGGCTTTGTTTGTTCGAACTGATGTATTTGAAATCATAAATATCATACAAATTTTCCCAACGTTTAAAAAATTTGAAACACAATTTGTTATTGAGTGTAATTACAATAGAGTTTGGAGAAATACGAGGTATAAATTCTAAATTGTTTTATATCAAGTTTCTGATAACGTCAGTATAGGGGGTTAATTGGGAACTGGTGCCAGGAATCTTTCGATATAAAGTATACTAATCCGTGTTTGGTTAAGAGTTATCATTACAGGGAGGACGTGACACTCATCTGAACTACAACTTGACCAAAGTAAAGTTAAGTACGTATGTACTGAAAGTGAGAACTCCGTTGGTGACTAAAAATCGTTTGTACAGTTTCGTGTAAAAGCGGGAAGTCAAAACAAAATATAACGCAATACGAGAGATGGTGTCATTGCAAAGGGTAAAGAGGTTTCGTGTTTTTTGCGATTAATTGGAGAGTCTGTATTTGGTCGTCTTGGATTTTAGCACGTAGGCAGACGCGTGAATTGTGGTTATGCGATAGTGGACCTGGGGAATACGAACGTTTTGCGAGAGCGATTTGGATGCCCGAGCACCGGCTGGTGCATATTTTAGTGGTTTAACACTCTAGGGATAATATCGATTTATCGGGCCTTTTGGGTCAGTAACAAGTTCCATAAAAGGGATTGTGTTTTAACTAGGTGCACCCTATTATTGAATTAAGTAAGGCTTCTTTCCGGATGGACACTAGCGATTAATAATTATTGTGAAAGCACACCAATCTTCGCGTCTAATAACAGCCAGCCTTAACAGACAAAGAACACATTGTTCATAAAACTTGTAGTACATATGCTAATCATAGTTATACGTGTAAATCAAACTACCTAATTTTAATAACAATGTGTAAATAATATCAGGTGCAACAGTTAAGGTCACCAAGGCTAATAATAATAATAATAATAATATAATAATAAAATAATAAATTAATGACGTCGTTAATCAACTATTCAAGAACGTAACGGCCGTGACTTTGCCATTGGGAATTGCCATTATTCCTACTGATTAAAAATATCTAATAAAGCTAAAAAATAATTTATTGATAAAAAATTTTCGTAAATAAAGCAACTGTAGTATGTGCAGTTTATTCTTTCAAGTGATTTCCTTGATTCTCGATACATATTTACAACCTATGCCTAAAATTTTGCATCACTCGTTCCAATACTGTTCCTCAATATGAATTTTAAGTTCTTCGATTGTATGGGGACGTCTCTTGTAAACTTTTTCCTTTAGATATCCCCACAGGAAATGATCAGGAGCAATTAAATTGGGAAAATTATCTGGTCATGTAATGTTTTGATATCAAGCGATCGGGAAACAGTTCTAGCAATATTCGAGTTTGCCATGCCGTATGTGCTGTAGCACCGTCTTCTTGAAACCAAATTTAATTGTTTCCAAGTATGAGTAATTCTAGGCTTAAAAATGTCTCTAATATGTGAACGTAACGTTCGTAGTTTACTGTTGCAGTCTCATCGTTTTCTTCTAAAAAATATGGTCCTACTATACCAAATGACGAAACCACACCATACAGTGAATATTTGACCATGAAGGGGTTTCTCATGAAGTTGTGGATTGACGTCAGACCAGTAACGATAGTTTTGTTTATTGACATACCCGGTCAAATGGAAGTAAGCTCCATCTGACATCATCAATAAGTTTAATCGGTTTTCATCATTTTCTAAACCTCGCAAAAACTGTCTACAGAAATCGGTACGAACAGGTTTATTTGCATCTTTAAACTTGTGGACGACTTGAATTATGTATGAATGATAATGCAAATTAAAATCGGAAATTCATCGCGAAGTTCTGTCGGAAATGAGCAAAGCAAATGACTTTTGATGGTCTCAGTATAGCTCGTCTTACCCGTTCTACATTTTCAAGTGTTCTGACTGTGCGTGTACTTCCACTAAAATTAGATGCAACGTTCACTCTATTCTCAAAATCTCTGACCCATCTCATTACGGTTTTTCGTGTTGGATTCTATGGTATCCATTCATTTCCACATTAAACTCGCGACGAAAATTTCTTTGCGTCAGCACAACTGACTCACTTCATATACACTATTTTGCGATAAAAATACGTTGATTAATTGGAAATTTGTCCATAGCCAATTCAATTGCAAATACTGATACATGGACATGTATCAGCGGAACTGTCAACGATAAAATTTTCTTTCTATAGTATCCTATTAAATATAGGTTCCAAGAAGTTGTAGTATTATTGGTAGCCTTATCGGTTAAAGAATTGTATGTGCCTCAAGTAGTTTTTTGTACTTTAGATTTGGATTGCAGTGGACACTTGTCTGTGCTATTTGACTTATGGTACCAGTATATCCAAAGCCAATATTCTTCAACCTATTTGCCAACTTGATGGAAGAAAAGTACCTGTCCCCATAATCTTTAAAATACAGGCCTAAAACCTAGTTCCGTATGGCGTCGATTATTTTGCTTAACTTGATATAGGTACTAAATAAGGTGACCAGACGGATCACAACAAGACCATTCCTTACACCGATATTGAATTAGTTTCCCTTTATAAATTGTTTTGCCTCATGCCGGCCGGAGAAAGGTATAATCCTCTCATCAATACTTAGGCGTTTTTTGAAGGAGATGTGCTTCCGTATATAGAATAAGGGACGAGCTTTCGCAAAATGTATCGTCTGATGCTAAACTGTCGTTATCCGCACAGTTAGCATATTTTTTAAGGTTTCAAACCTATTATGTCTAATTGCAGCAGCAATCAAGGGTTATAAGTATGGCTAACTACTTCCCACAACTTCCGCCATCAAGGAGTTTGAAGGCGGTCTGATACAAATAAATTGCCTTAAAGCATTTTACTTCATTTATATTGGTAGGTAAGATGTGGTCTCCCTTATGTATTTATCTATTACAAAAACGCCCAAACAGGCAATAGGATCTGAGAATATCATTTGTGCTTTCTTTGGTAAAATATAATCTGGAAAGGTTGAGCGAAGGTTACATTTGGTCCACTCTCCTTCTATATTTTCATATTTTTTTCGCCCAGGTCCACTGCTCATCGTCTAGTAGGGAATTTTGCTTATTTTCACCCAAAATGCCCCCATTAATTGTGCCAATTGTTCCCACAGAGTTTGCGTGCAGTTGGCTCCCGCTTAAGTATTTACGTCGAACTGTGAAGTCTACTGATCATCTGAGTCGTATTCTGAGATAGCACCATCAGCGGGTGGTTTTATGTAAACACCAGTCGTCAAAAAGTGTTCATCTTCGACAATATCGAGTAATTCTTTTGTAATGAAATATCTACAAAGAACGCCTAAATAGAAAAAATAAATAAAATACAAAAAGGACTCGTTACACCTCCCGCTCTCTTGATTTATTTAGTACTATTTTCTCCTAACCTACAAAATGGAAATTAAAATAAATGAAATAATTTTAATAACATTTTTTAGGACAATTATGCAACCTCCTTTGTAATACGTTAATTACGCTAAATTAAAAGAAATGAAATAATTTTAGTTATAATTTTTTTAGGGTAACTTTGCAACTCCTTTTTATAAGTTCATAACGGGAACAAAAAAAAAGTATATGCCAGAATGACGTTTAAAACTTCATGTCAGATAGAAATTAATCATACATTTAACTTAACAAAAATTCCAAAGCCTCTCACTTCTATTAGATATCAATAATACAGTTTGACCATTTTCATTCATATTTAATTAATTTTTAGACTTACCTTGCGTTATATTAAGAAATGTTATGAAGAAAAGTTATGTAAAACTAAATTTTCTTTATAAAACTATGTCTACACCTTTTCTCATAAAATTAATCGTTATTCACATTTTAAACACAGGAATTATACTTTAGGAATTTTTCGCAGCTAAATTACGTGTCGTATCAAAAACTTGCACAGGTCATAATCAATCGATGCGTCTAAGGTATTTATCGAGGCACTTTAATATCTTTGAAATATGCAGCTATTTTAGAAATATTTGATCAAAACCAAAACGTGGACCTAATAAACCTCACTCTCCGCCGTTGGATTTATACCAAAATTTTATCAGGTCCAAGGGACACAGAAACAAGCTTCAATACAAAGTAACTAGGTATTTTCCTTCTGGAGCTATCATGGATACTGGCATACATCCATACACACAGGCGCACAGACACACAGACACAGACACGAACACGGCCACGGACACGGACGCGGACGCGGACGCAGTTACGGACACGGACACGGACACGGACACGGACACGGACACGGACACGGACACGGACACGGACACGGACACGTACACGGACACGGACACGGACAAGGACACGGACACAGTCACTGATAAGAACACGGACACGGACATGGGCACAGACACGGACACGGACACGGCCACGGACACGGACACGGACACGAAGACGGACACGAACACGGACACGGACACGGACATGGACACGGGCACGGACACGGACACGGACACGGACACGGACACGGACACGGACACGGACACGGACACGGACACGGACACGGACACGGACACGGACACGGACACGGACACGGACACGGACACGGACACGGACACGGACACGGACACGGACACAGATACGGACACGGACACGGACAAGCACACAAGTCACGCAGACACTCAAACATGCAGACGCGCAGACACACACACACACACACACAAACACACAAACACACACACACACAAACATACACACACACCCACACACACACCCACACCCACACCTACACACACACACGCACACACACGCACACGCGCACACACGTACACACGCACACACACACACGCACATACGCGCATACTCACACACGCGCACACGCACACGCACACTAGCACGCACGCACGTACACATGCACACACGCACACGCGCACACACGCACAGACGCACACACACGCACACGCACCCACACACACACGCACACACGTACACACGCACACACGCTCACACGCACACACGCACACACGCACACACGCACACACGCACATACGAAACACGCGCACATACACGCACACACGCATACTCGCACACGCGCACGCACACACGCAGGCACGCAGACACGCAGACACGGTGACACGCAGGCCTGCAGACACGCAGACATGCAGACACGCAGAGACGCAGACACATAGACACGACGATACGCAGACACGCAGGCGCGCAGACACGTGAGCACGCAGACACGCTGAGACCCAGACACGCAGACACACAGCCACAAAGACACACAGACATACAGACACACTGGCACACAGACACACAGACACGCACACGCACACACACACACTAACACACACACCAAAATACACATATACTTACACCCACACCCTTACACACATCCACACCCACACCCACACCCACACCCACACACACACACATACGCACACGCACACGCACACGCACACGCTCACACGAATACACGCACACACGCACACAGACATACACGCACACACGCACACACGCGCACACGAGCACACACGCACACGCGCACACGTGCACACACGCACACTCACACACGTGCACACTCGCACACGCGCACACGCGCACATGCGCACACGCGCACACACGTACACACGCACACACGCACACACGCACACACGCACACACGCACACACGCACACACGTACATTTACATGTATTTCTACTAAAATGTTGATGCCAAGCAGTGGGGTCTTATTCCAACTGCATTATATCACCAGAAGAATCTGAATTCATATCGCTATCTGAATCTGAATTGGATTCTCCTAATGCTCTAATAACAGGATCGTTAAGTATGTATTATTTTAGCGTATGGGACAGTGAGTTCATATTTAAAAATCAGTTAGTCGGTGATATACGATACTGTTTTTTTAATACCTTCCATCTGTTTATTAGCATTACTTTTACAAATTACATTAAAAATTAATAGATTTAAGTTTATTTTTCACATTGGGTGTTATTTGTTTATTAGTTTGGATTATTGGTTGGTAATTATAAATATAGTTTATTTTTATACGAGGGTGGAACAAATAGTTCAGTTAAAATGGATATTTTGATATCAAAAAGTACTTAAAGGAATTGATTACATTCAAAGTGTTTTCGTTCTACGATCTCTCAGCTTAATATAATTTTCCAGATTAGCTGCATCGCCTTACCTCAAATCTGCCCATCTCCACTGTTGTTAGGCGGAACTCTGCTTATTTTTTATAAGCACTACACGACACTAGCGTGGATTGAACCATCGTTTCTGGAGACGTAATATTGAAGTATAAAAAAACCAGGAGAGGTGATATGGTACATTGACAGTTAGATGAGGGCCAAACTACAAGTAGTGAACCATAAAAAATGAATTACATTCCTATCGGACAATAAGAGTCGTTTACATAAACCTGAGGGGGATTAATTAATGCAACATTATGTGCATGTCCAAATCGTTAATTGACGACGAAATTGTTTTAAGAAACATCTTTATAACTTCAATTTTTATAAAATAGTGTCTTACATAGTTTTAAACAAAAGGGATCGTGTCTGTAACGCAAAAATAAATAACGCGTAAGAGGTTTATTACATTGTGTGTGAAAACGAATAGATAATATAAATAATAGTATCAAGAACTATTTCTGTATTAGTAAATGTGATAAATAAACCGTACTGGAAACCTTTAAAGCATTGATGGAAGGTATCGACATTATGTAGCTACGAGACAGTGTTTGTGTTAGTGTTAGTGCTCATATAACAAAAAGATTAACTGGACCCGTGTTTGATTATGCAGTGGCATTTTTTTGGGAATACTAGAGATAGCGTAAGATTTTGAATCCAATTATTGTCTAACATCGTGGTTGAATATCAAAACTCATTTATTTTGGTGTGGTTAAGAAACCATATTTTTATTTTAATAAGGGGATTGATATTCATACCCTAGAATTACTTACACGGGACATTAATTATTAAGACATCACCGTTTGTTCTAATGTAATTAATTCTTCGACACTTTTAATACAGTTAAAATAGTAACATAGTACCCTCTCTATTATTCTAGTTATTTCATTTTCAGTTAGTAAAAATAGGAAAATGCATATAATTACAAAGCAGCTCTTTTGTTTCTAATTGACTGTATACCGGAGAAGTTTTTGCATTTTTGTGCCGGTTTCGAAAACACTAATATTATTAATAAACTTATTATAAACACCAAACAAAATCTAAATAACCGCTACATATAGAACCACCATGCTGACGTGTATTATCTTTTACACATAATTGTGAAGTTAGCCGTAACAAGATGCTTGTACGATAGAGTTGAAACGATATGCTCAAAACAAAAGGTCCTGAAAAATAGAAAAGGAACATATCCCTAAGGCACTTAAAAAAATGGCTACACCGATCTAACACCTAACCTAAATAGGAAAAAGGTAACCGAAAAAGAAGGCAGCGGTACATATATATCAGGTACCTCGGACAAAATACGAAGGATAGGCAACAAATATACGGCATGGACTGCCTTCAAATCCAAAAGAACGCTCAGGGGAATACTCATTAAAACCAAACTACAGAATGAAAACCAGAACTCCGAAAGTTGTGTATGCAACTTACCGTGGGAATGCGACATATCATGCAAAGGAGAGAGCAGTAAACCAATGAAAGTTTGAATACATGAACATACAACATCCGCAATGCGAAGCAGAAACATTCAGAATCTCCAGAGATATTTGTAACGAAGAGTACCGAATTCAATGAGATAAGATACAGATAGTGCCAAAGGACGAGAATACGACTCACCTAAAACTGCAGGTGGCCACTTACATAGCACTGGCAGAAGATCCGATAAGCCAGACTATTGTAGAAATAAACCTATATGCATGCCAATAACATTATAAGGGTTTAGGCGCAATATACCTGCGCAACATGCGCAATCACAGAAAATATATATATATATATATATATATATATATATATATATATATATATATATACATATATACATATATATGGGATCATTCTGTGGCTGAGTGATAGAGGTATCAGACGTGTAAGTGAAAGATTCCAAGTTCGAATCCGAGAGAGGTCCAGTGCTTGGAAAAGAATCAGAGATAAGTGAATTCGACTCAACGGCGAAAACAGTCCTTCTCGTGACTAAGCTTAATGACAGAAGCAGTCTTCTTCCTAAACGTTACGCTACAAAAACAAGAATTGTGAAAATAGGTCTATAAGCTCAACTAATTATTTATTACGTTTAAGCATGAATCGTGTAGGTACTCGATACACGCTGTTACATTGATACATACATAATTGCTATTATTACATACTTTTACAATTAAAACAAAAGTACATACACTGTTCTACTATTGCAATTAGACTAAAAGTTTACTTATTTATGATTTTTTCAAATTAATATATACTATCTTAACACGTATAGGTGACGTATAAAATAACGCAACGTAAAGTTTATGTGCAGTTCCATTGAACGTTTCTTATGCA
>JARFJB010001149.1:1467500-1497500 GCA_036346205.1 Vesta saturnalis | reverse complement strand
CGAGAAGTAAAAACGCTTTTTGAATTAATAATAACATTATTATACCACTGTAATGTTACTGAACATAATATTATTCTACTCAAAAAAATGTATAATCACATATACATATACACATACACATAATGTTAGGTTAGATGAAATAATACAATTTTTAATCGCTTGTCTGTACCGTCCTCAGAATGTAAACTCTTTGCGGTTATTAACGTAACCGCATTTTTTGAAGTTAAAAATTCCTTGTTAACAGAGACATTTAAAACACGCTCTATCATTTCTAGGAAGCACAACACCTTAACAGAATTCAAGGAAGCGGTAAATCTATGTTAAGAAATAATATTTTTTCACGCCACTGGTTACAAGTTTGAATTGAATTATGGACGTACGGATTCAACTGCGCGACGCGGACCTCAATTCATATGTATGTTATTCTTACATGACTGATGAAGATATATTATTCAGTATTGCAAACTTAAAGAAAATATTCGATGGTCTACGTTGAGGAAAAGACATCATGAACGGTGTATATATCGATGATATTGATTTTATAAAAGAGCAGTGACCAGAGAATATCTTCAAAGAGGCATTTTAAGATTGCATTTTAAACATAACGTTAAGGATACTTAATTACAATACCGATCTTTTGGGTAATTAAATCATGTATTTAAAAAAAAAAAAATTTTATTTACGTATTTAATAAAATTATTAATAATTTTTAATTACATATTTACTTTTGAACTTATTCGTTCATAATAAAAACTTATAATAATTGAATATTAGTAAAGTAGTAAAAGTTCCTTTGGTATGTGTGAATCCTTGCGATATTGCAGGCTCACATTCCATTAACATAAGTAATTTGATTGTTATCCCATTAAATTTAGAATTTACATCAGTTCTACATCCATAAAGACAAAATTTACAGCGATTGGGGCTTGAATCTCGATAACGCCGTTGGTTAGCGTGGTACTGTAGCAAAGTACAGGTCGTTGATTCAAATCCTACTCGAGGTAAACTTTTTATTTATGTATTTAATAAAATTAATAATAATTTTTAATTACATATTTACTTTTGAACTTATTTGTTCATAACAAAAACTTATAATAATGTATTTTTTCATTTTTTTTTTATATAAATTTAAATGTTTCCATAACAATTGCAATTAACGTCCTAAGTAAATGGTAATATCTGCATGAATATAGAATTGCATGAGATTTTAGCAAAAACTGATGAAAAATACGAAAATTCAAATATATCATATTACGTTTGCGGTTTAACGTCTTTGTTTTAACATCTTAAGCAATTCTTAGAGATATTACCTTTTTCTAAGGATGATAACTGTAATTGTTATCGAAACGTATAAATTTATATGAAAGATAAATAAAGAAAATACACTATCTAATTACCCAAAAGTTTTTTAATTATGTGTGATAATCGTGAAAGTTTATATTTTCGCATTAATGAGGCAACTTTTTTGTCTGATTTTACATTTGCTTAGGTAGGATTTATTTGTCGTTAATCTTCGTAATAATTAAATTTTACTAGCACTAATATTGATATCATAAAATATTTCATATCTTTTTTAGAGCAAGAAGTACTTTATGGCAGTTCGATTGATTAGATTAGAAAAGAATTGATCGTTTTCTATCATTTTGTTATTTAAAGTAAATATTGATTTGTTCTATATAGGGATCAAAAAATTAGTTATTTTAAAGCCAATTAGAAGTTTAAATCTGCTTGGAATCTAACCCTGTGTTTAAGAGTTTTCATGTTAGATAGAACTCTGAGCAATTAACGCAATTAAAATGACAATTAGTGAAAACTTTAACTGTCTATAAGATCAACCTGTTCGTTCATTAAAGGTACTTTTTGTTTACATTTATGAACTTCGAATGCTTCCATAACATCTCACTTGTTTTTCTTTGTTACAAAAATGTAATATTATTTTGTGAAGTCATAAGATAATTATTCACTGTTAAATGTTTGGCATAATTTGATTTGCCTGCGTATTTATACGTGTAACATCTAATGTGTTCCGTTGTATCTAATATCAAAGTTACTAAGTGTTTGTACAATATAAACAGAATTACAGAATATGCATTTAAATTTATAAATATCCGACTTCGAAATGTTGCTAGTTGAATTTGCCATTAAATACTTTTTACTTCTTGTTCTTTTGTCACATGTGAGCTACTTTTCCGATATTTTTCCGGAATGTGAAATTGATGTGTATTTATTTTCTGTCGTTTCTGTGTTAACTGGGTAATTATTTTTGATAGATAATTTTATACTAAAGTTTCGATTATATTTGAAATGTAACCATTTGCTTGCGCAATTTATTTTATAATTGATATTTCTTTATTGAAATTTGTTTGGTTTAATGGTAATGACATCAATATATGAATTTAAGATTAAGTCTTATTGATTTGTACACTTGAATATATTAGTTTTTGGATGATCCTTTTTTGAAATCGAAGTAAAGGATCATATGATCGAGAACGTCATTTATTTAGGAGGATATGTGGAAAGCATTGCCTAGAAATTTGGAGAAGAGAAGAGGAAACCAACGTGTTTTATTCTTTCCACGCTCATTCAGCCACAGCGATAGATTCCCATCATACATATGTACAATACGTATATATGCATAATGGGGTTAAGAATGGGTTCGGTCAGGATAGGATCGGAAGGGATGAAGGAAGATACTACCCCAGCATTTGCTTAGAACCGCACATGATGTGCCTTTAAGCAGTCATCATGTCGCTGTATGTCTGAGGAAAACCTCCTGAAAGAACCTCGTTCACGGTAGACGGTAACGAGGATCGAACCCATTACCTCTCGAAGGCTAAGTAGACTTTGTTGCCACATGTGCAACTAGCTCGGTATTAAAATATGTCGCTAACGTGCGTAATAAAAACTATTCATGCCCACTATTTCACCTTTTCAAAACTAACAGTAAGTGTTAAGTATATTTATTGAGTTTAATGAGATCTATTTGTTCTTCACGTTCTTCATTTGGAATTGTAAGCACAACTAAATATTTAAAAATTATTTCTATAACAGAAAGGTAATACGTATTTATAGATAAAAATAAAGAGACACTACCGAAAATATTTTAATGACAAAGTAAATAAAAACTTAAAGTATCGGATTATATTTAGTCTATAAAGCAACTAGATTAAGGTCCACGTGTGTGAGTGTTTTCGTGCGTGCGTGCGTCTGCGTATGCATATGCGGTTACGTGTGTGTATGTGTACGTGTGTGCGTATGCGTACGCGTGTGCGTGGTGTGTGCGAGGCATGCGCGGTGCGAATGAGTTTGCGGCTGCGTCTGCGTTTGCGTTTGGGCTTGCGATTGCATTCGAGTTTGAGTTTGCGTCTGGGCATGCGTTTGCGCTTGCGTTTGAGTTCGCGCTCGCGTTCTTGTTTGGGCTCTCGTGCGCTTTCGGATCCACTTCTGCATTAGCGTTCACGTTGATGTGTTAATATTTACTTTAAACGTACATTTATTACATTGTGAAAGTGTAATACCACTTTTAGGCATGAAATTATTAACAGTTATGTATTTTTCTTGATTTTTAGTGATGTTCTTTGTTGGAAGACAATGTGCAGTATCGTCTGATTCAAATATTTTGGAATTGTTTTGAACAGAAGAGCACAAACTTACAACTAGCATCCCTTCTTGCAAGAATTCTGCCACTACCTCCCGCAAGAGATCTATTTGACACTTAATTTTTTTTAACGGAATTAATGTAGCCTTCAACTACTAAATTGTACTTCCAACCTCTGTGCCGTTTTAACTTTTAAAATATCAGTTCCTGTTCGAATCCAAAGGGATATTGATCTCCTACTAAAAAATGGCCTGCATATCTATCTGTTATCATTTGGTTATTGTAGATACTGTGCAATAAATGATGTTATTTTTCCAAAGGTATGATCACGACAACTTGTGAGGAGCTTTTTCTATTCCGATAATTATTTAAAAAAAGCTTGATCACGTACATTAAAATCGTAAATCTAAATATTTTTAAGTGAGCTCTAGGACACATATTTTCAATTACTTCATCAGTTATTTTAGGCACTCGTATGTTGCCAGCTTTGTTTTCGGAAGAGTGATAATTAACACGCTTTCTTTTTCTTGAATATGACTTATAGATATTTGTCTTTGCTCGTGTCGTCTCCGAACACTAGCTAATCCAATTACAAGACACACATATAGAAATAACACTGTATGGCTATTAGGTTAATTAGTTTCAAAAACGGTATGATTTATTACCTTCCACATTGAGTAGTTTTCATCTGGAGCTTCTGTAAGGAATTTATTAACACCATTTCTTGTAAAAATCACCCATTCTGCCTGATATCCTGCACTGTGCTTTTTTGAAAAAAGCAATCAATGTTGAAGATTTGCTGATATCAATGTAATCTTTGAGCATATTTGTAGATTATGACATCGAGTATTTTAAGGTTTTTTTTAATTTTGGCTTTTTTCGAAATAATTCAAGAAACCCCTGTTCCATAAACGGTTTTAGATATACCTTTCGGGATTTTTCTGGTAAAAAATTTAAATTAAATTTATATTCTGTAACTTTAATTCGTGTAATCCTATATTTAATAGCACTAATGTTTTAAATTCAATATAATTCTAAAACTTCTTTTATATAATTATTTATTTCTCAACGCGTTTCTATACATGTATCATTAATAAGAGAAAATACATAAGTAAAATAATAACAAGTAGTCATGGTAAAAAATCATTAAGGTAAAACTTGAAATTTCTATTAAATGTGAGTCTATAAGATCAACCTGTTAGTTCATTAAAGACCAAAACATGTAATTTATCTTTATTTTACAGAAATTTAAAAAGTTAATGAAAAATCTAGAACACCGAAACTGTGGTAGGATCTGTAACAAACAAAATACACCCAGGTACCACACAAAATTAAAAAACACCGTGTTTTATAATTTTGTGTGGTACGTGGGTGTATTTTGTTTGTTAAAAAGTTAATCTTTTTTTAAGGCTATAAGATAATTATTTATTATTAAATGATTGGCATCATTTAATTTGTTTGTGTTTATATTTGTGACATCTAATGTATATTGTTGTATCTAATATCAAAGTTCCTAAGTATTTGTCCAATAGAAACAGAACTACAGATGTGCAGTTAAATTTAAAAATACCCGATTTCAAAATTTCCTTAATTGAATCTTTGGTATTAAATAAACATTTAAGAATATTGATAATAGTTTTCAAATCAACTTTGTACTTCTGTTTCTTTTGTAATATGCGGGCTCCTTTTTCTGATATTTTTCTAAAATATGGAATTGATATGTATTTATTTTCTGTCGGTTCTTGATTAAGTGGGTAAATATTTTTGATAGATAATTTGTACTCTTGATTTGTAACTAAAGTGTCGAATATATTTGAAATGAAACCACTTGCTTGTGCTATTTGTGTTAGAATTGATATTTCTTTATTGAAATTTGGTTTAATGGTAACGACAGTGCTCCATCGATTAGTGATCTATATGCAGCTAACTTATGTGTTTTATGATGGCAGGAACCATTTGGAATTGTAATATCTGCAAGTGTAGATTTTCTGAATATGGAGAACTGTATATTCATACATTAATTTTGATTTTTAAAAATCTAGAAAATTAATGGCTCTATTTTGTTCTTTCTCTAGTGCAAATTTTATGTTGTTATTATTTCACTTATATATTTCTTCTTGGTAATGATAAATGTATGGAAACACGCAGAGAAATAAAAAAATACTTTAAAAGAAATTGAAAAATTACACTGTATTTAAACATTAATGCTATTTAATAAATTTAAAATCACCGTATTTGCGGTTTCACAATTTCAGCTTTATTGTCACTACCGTTATCACTTAATTTACGTACTGTTTTAATTACGTACTTTTCATTATTTCAATTATTACTGACACCAAATTGACACTGAAAGATTGTAAATAAATTATCTAGCAACGCATTCCCTGTCACTCATCTCGGCCACCTTCAAAAAAGCGACCGTTAAGTAAAAGCAGCCGTGCCGTGAAGTAAATGCTACTACTTTAGGAGTACTATTAAACTTAAAAGACAAAATTTTTCTGACAGTCGACTAAATCATGCGTTTATTTCATCCTAATTTTTGAAAAATACTGTTTAATAAAGTGAGGTTTTGTCGTTCCACATAACATAAAAATTTAATTAGTAAGCATTTTTATTCTTCGCAATCTCCCATAATACAATTACAATTAGCTTCCGCGCTATTGAATCAAAATAAACACAATTTGACAAATTTTCCGTAAAATAAAGTAAATGACCTGTAACCGTATGAGAGGGGACAGTAATGGATTTTATTATTACTGTCACTAACATAATTCTGTAAATAGAGCACTTTCCGTTACTAATACGGTCTAAATAAAACATGTTACTAAGTGATATAAATCCTAATAATGTTCATTAAGCTGAAATAGGAATTAATCTTTTTCAAATACTTATTACAACTAGGTAAAAATTTGTTTCTTATGAACGGATCAACTCCACCGGTTTAGCACAACCAGAAATCTTTATCTTCTTCTTGTAGACGAATACGAGTTTCTTTTCGAAAATCCAATTTTTAAAATGATCAGTTCTTATTATTATGTAGTTAGCGTTCTTTAATAGAGTAGGCCATCGATAAAATTTCGAAAGATCACAATGTTACCAGCATACCAAGATGCTGTGAGTCCAAGAAAGCGAATGGGGAAAGGATTGTATCACCATATGCATAATTAGGATACTTGACTTTTGGGCATGAAATCGTGTATTTTTACCATCCAACCTACATATACATGTAGGTATAGGAGGTTACGCAGTCGACTTTTTTTCACTATCGTTAACTCGACTAATTAGCTCATTTTACAACTGTTGACCAAATTTCGCCTAGATCGGCATGATGTCTAGATGTGTGTCCATGTGTCTGTGTGTTCGTGTGTCCGTGCGTCCGTGTCCGTGTCCGTGTGCGTGTCCGTGTGCGTGTACGTATCCGTGTCCACGTCCGCGTCCGAGTCCGTGTCCGCGTCCGTGTCCGTGTCCGTGTCCGTGTCCGTGTGGGTGTGTATGTGGATGTGTATGTGTTTGTGTGTGTGTGTGTATGTGTGTGTGTGTGTGTGTGCGTGTGCGTGTGCTTGTGCGTGTGCGTGTGTGAGGGAGTGTGAGTGTGAGTGTAAGTGTGAGTGTGAGTGTGAGTGTGAGTGTGAGTGTGAGTGTGAGTGTGAGTGTGTGTGTGTGTGTGTGTGTGTGAGGGTGAGTGTGAGGGTGAGTGTGAGTGTGAGTGTGAGTGTGCGTGTGAGTGTAGTGTGAGTGTGAGTGTGAGTGTGAGTGTGAGTGTGAGTGTGAGTGTGAGTGTGAGTGTGAGTGTGAGTGTGAGTGTGAGTGTGAGTGTGAGTGTGAGTGTGAGTGTGAGTGTGAGTGTGAGTGTGAGTGAGTGTGAGTGTGTGAGTGTGAGTGCGAGAGTGAGTGTGAGTGTGAGTGTGAGTGTGAGTGTGAGTGTGAGAGTGAGTGTGAGTGTGAGTGCGAGTGTGAGTGTGAGTGTGTATTTGGCTAATGCATTTTAAAGAATGCAGAATTTAAAATTGCTGTGAATGTGTAGTGAGTAAATTTGTGATATATTAATATTGTATTAAAGTGTAGAGGGAGAATATGTATGTATATTTTTGCTTGTACAAATGACAAAATATTACACAATAAAAAATGTTATATATGCTCAAGAACAATTTGCTGAATTTTGTGAAACCTTCGTAAAAAGTTGAATCTAGATCTGGATGTTATGTGGAGTGAGTATGGATGTTTCGAAGAATTATTAAGATTTTTGTAAAAATTTCAAGATGGCTTATACATTGGAGAATTTTCGTTTGTGCCGTTTAGTGCTTTTGTATGCAGCAAATACGCGAGTTAAGGTCCTGAGGGGAGTATTTATAGTTAAGTGTGAAACAAGATTTTCATTCATGGCAGTAATCAAGACGTATTGCTATTTTTAAATTAGGCCTGAGATTCAGTAAACTGCGTGACACCAAACAAGCTAATTTATCTCACTAACTTTTTTGAACTAACAATATGTCTGATTTTGATATATTTCTTTGCAGTTTTTCTCACCTTGTCTAACATTAAGAAATATGTGAAACAGTGAATAATGGAAACCATTTGTAATAATGTGTTAGGCGGCTTTACTTTCAGAGCAATATATTTAGTTGCTTTAATTGTATTAAATTTTAAAGTATATAAAAGTGTATGCAGCTCTCTAGGCTAACTAACCTCATTTTTACACATATACACTCAATTCTAAAAGAAAATGTAATAATAGGTATATGGTATAAAATGTAATGATTGTGTAAATCAATGTTTTAAAGCGTTCTCTATACAAATCGTTAAAATAATTAGAGATACATACCATTCAGTAAAAGATAATACCGTTGACTCAGTAGGTAGATTAAATCAGGCCAGGTTCATGCTTATTGATTTGCTTATTACCACCAAATTACTGTTGAGTTATTTCACCTAACATCAATATAGTAACTTCTAGGTAACAATTATAAAAATGATCTCGGAATAAGTAAACCGAGGATACAATAAAGCATTCACCAAAATGTCAAAATAAAAGATATACAAATTATGTTTATTGAGCACTAAATTTGGGATTATATAAAATATATCTTAAAACTAGCGTTAATAGCCTTATCCTAATAAGTCATAGGGGTATAAATACCTGTTACAAAATTTTGTACAACTTCTTGCGAACCTCCGTTATCATAAGGAATGCGGAAATGTAAACCAAAGATGATGTAATATTCGTATCAATGTTGCGTAATATATCGTATTTTCAATGTTTTACTTTGTAAAGTATACCAAAATTGAAATTACTTCTTACAAATTTATATTCCTTGAAATTTTAATAATCCAAAATTTATTGCATTCTCTCAAAGGTTCAAATAAAAGGTGTGATCTAAGTTTAGATCTGAATTAAATGCAAAATGCAATCATAAAATGAAAGCACCATTAAAAGTGTAATTAAAAGGGTAAATAAAAGTAAGTAAAAGTACCATTAAAAGTGTAAATAAAAGTACCATCAAATAAATGGCACTTTACACAAAATTTAGGTGGTAACCAAAAATGGCTTCTTGCATAAAACAGCGTACATCAAGCAATGCTCAAAAGGACGCTCACGGTATCAGGTGATGCAGCAATGCGCGAGAAATATGTGCAGAAATTAATTCCACGTTATGGTAGTATAAACCTTTAAGAAAATATGGAACTTAAGTTATACCAAACTTATAAATCATTAATAACCAAAAACCCTTTTTTTATTATATTTTACAACTAAATGAACGAAGAACGTAAAAGATTCGTTACAAAGTGACGCACTTGATTTTTGACTTAACTTTAATGTCATATTTTTTAATTCCTATGTAATTCCTTTACCTTTCCAAAAAAAAAATTTTTAATCTTCCTGTAGGTAATGGAAAAACTAAAACCACGTTTTTTTCTTAATTTCTTACACTCTACCATTGAGTAAAAAGTCATACTCAATGACTCTATATTATATGAAAGACGCTTCCTTTACGAGCACTTTGTTTTTTTCTTCATTGATTTATCTTACGTTTATTCCACCAATTGATTTCATATCATGGTCACAGTGCCTTTAAGAACAATTGCCGTTGCTATAGCAATGAGTTTGTTGCATGCCTCCATATTTGACAATTTGTCGTTGTGTTATCAATTAATTAATAAAAAAAAGTTTTAATGACTAAAATCACATAAAAGCAAGATTAGTTGCTATAGTAAACGATGGGGGTAGTAAACGTTTCGTCGCTCGTGTAAAGGGAATCCATGAAGAAACTGCTCGTATAGTGATCCTCAAGTACCAACAAACGGGAAGCACTGGTCGGAAGTTGGGTTCTAGTCGTCCTCGACAAACTTCTCCTTAGACTGCGGATTTTGCGGAATCGATCAAATACTGCGCTAAGTGTTCAGCAAGATCTTCGCCAAATTCGTTGGAGTAAGTAAACAGACCTGCAAAAGTTCCAAAATTGCTGCCCGAACATCGTGCTGCGAGAAGAAATCTCGTTGAAAATTATGACGAAATGGCGAATGTCTTATTTACGGATGAGTCACAGTTTTTCCTTAACATGGTGGATGGAAGGAAAACAATATGAAGAAGGACTAAAGCAAGGTTTAATCAGAATCTAATAACATAATGCGACAGTTTTCGTGGTGGGTTGGTTATGTTGTCGATGACAGCTCAAATCTACATTGACATTTTACAGAGGTATGTCTTATCTCATGCAGAGTGAGTGGTCAATAATGTTATATTGATCTATGGCAATGCCCAACCACACACCGCAACAATAGTCCGAAACTTCTTGGATACTACGGGTATCACCACAATACAATGGCTTAAGAGAGGCCCCGATATGAACCCTTTAGAAGATTTGTGGGATGAATTATGGAGAAGGGTACGTTCTCGCAAGAGACCTTCGCAAAGTGTCGCAGAATTGGCAGATTATTTAGTGGTAGAATGGGATAGTATACGTATGAAAAAGGTAAGAAACCTAATTTTCAGAATGCCGTGTAGAATAAAAACTATTAGAGCTGCCAGGGAAGCCAATACACGGTATCGAACAGTTTATAATTTTGTCTTTAATAAAAATGTTTTTTTTTAAATTGGTATCAGTTTATATCATTAGAAAACTGTTTCTCGATAAGTTCAGAAAGTTGGTAATATACAAGCACAAATTTAGAGGAAAATCAATGAAAAAGAAAGCATAACGCTCGTAAAAGAGTCGTCGCTCTTATAGTGTAAGCACTTTCTATGATATTGCTTGATTAACACACAGGGCGAGTCAATAATTAAGAAAAAAACATGGTTCGAGTTTGTCCACTACCATCCAGGACGCTTTGAAAAAAATTCCACCTCTTTAATTTCTTTTTTTTAAGGCCCACTGGTTTGAAAAATATAACACATTAAAATTAGGTCAAAAATCAAGTTCGTCACTTGAGTGTTTTATAATAAACTTACATATTTTTGTTTTACCCCATTACATCCACTAATAAACCTGCAGTTTCTTATCAAAAATCCCAAACACCCAAAAATGATCAAAATTAGAATATAGCATAACACTACGCTCCTGACCCACAATTATCGTCAAAAATACTATTACTTGTTGCACTATCCTGATAGAAACATTAAGTTAACTTAAAAATTTTCTTACGTGTAAAGTACATAAATAGATTGAATTAAACTACTACCAGGCATTTGATAAAAAATGTATATATGATATTTTTTGACTTTAAAGATAAAATTTCAGAATAATGTAAATGATACAGAATATTATGTATAGTAGGGATGTTCCGATAGAGAAAGTGAAGCCAAGGAACTGTTACGTATCAAAAATATTGAGTAGATAGTAATTCGGGTCGTGTTTGATAAGGATGGACCGAGATTTGATAGGGTGGTAAAGGAGAGCGTCGAGACGCTGGCGCCGAAAAGGCTGGCGGTAGCGCCGCAATAAATTTGATTGTGGACGCCGTCGCGGCTCGCGGACATTGTCACAGTTATACGAGAACCATAGAAGAAGTAAGCAGAGTCGACTTCGGAATATGTGTTACATAAGCCTATTTTTTCAACACTTTTCTACCATTACGGAATAAGATTCTATCCCTTGTGATTTCTAAACGTTAATACCCTTTAATTAACATGCTTTTCCACTTTGGTTATTTATGAATTTAATTTTCCCAAAAGTAACATGCAACATCCAAGTAAGCTTTTAAATTTTAAATAAACTCCAGGTAAAATGTATTACGATTAAACAGCCGAGTGTAATGTATAAATTTGTACTGGCAAAAGATCAAAGTGTATAAATATTATGCATCGGGTGCGAATTAAACGATTGCTAGACTAAACTTAAAATTTTCTTTAATAGTCTGCAATCACTTCAAAGATGAGCAGTCATTGCCCGGTTTATTCTTTTTTTTTTCGCATAAGTATGCCAAAATTAACCTGCAAACACTGCAGTGTCTATTAATTTAGAAACAGTTTAATTTTAAGCACAATCATTCAGACAAACCAATTTTACGACAAATCCATTTCAATACGACAGTAAAATTCATAAATAAGTAACTTTGAAACCGAAACATAAAAATTGCAAAACAATAGGAAAAAAATTTAACTTGGTCTTAATGTATTACCTCAAGTATTATGATCAAACATGATACAAACCTAAATGCATTTCCATATGATTTTCCGAACATGAATTAAACGTATTTATATTTTTTTAGCTATTAAACCGTTATTATAGCAAGTAATAAAAGTACTAATGGAATAATATTCTTTATTGAATATTCACATTTTCCACTTGTTCATTTTTACTACTGAATCTAAAGCAATAAAAAAATTTAAAAGCTTAGATACGTTTAATGCATCTAAGTGTTTACATCTTTCTTAACCTTAACCAATGTCCAGCAAGAAGTTGGTTTTTAATTTAAAGTCTTCGTAAAAGACTACTTTGGAAAACAGAAGTTATTATACTCATGATGGTTGTGAAGGAAGCATAGATCAAACTATAAACATCTGGTGTGAAACAACACACGACCTTCCAACCTACAAAGTGGAAATTGAACCATTATTACACATATTTAAAATACTTAATTAGTTATAAATCTGAAGGTTTCGATAGCAATTACAGTTATCGTCCTCAGTAGTAATAAAATCTATCAGAATTGTTTAAGATATTGAAGCAAACATGAAATTTGAAAAAGTAACAACACAAAGATAAGTTTGCTATTAATAAAACAGTTTGATAAACGTATTTAAAAACCAACCATGGAACTTACCTTTATTTTAGTATATATATATATATATATATATATATATATATATATATATATATATATATATATATATATATACAGGATGAGTCAGTTTTTTGTAGACAAACTTTAACAGGAGATAGAACACGTGTTTCTAAAAATAAAAGTTCCTATAAACATATGTCGTAGAAGGCTTCGTTTCCGAGATACAGGGTGTTGAATATAATTTTTTTTCTCAAATTTTCATTATAACTCATAAACGAATGCTTAGATTTTTTTCATGTTGGGGGGATAATGTCTATCAATTAAGGGGCATAAAACAAGCGATAAGAATGTTCACAAACTTACACAGTGGCGGAGTGGAGGGGGTGCTCAACCCCTTTCATAAACAGAACTTCTGCGACAATGACTATTTTTTAAAAAAACTATTATTTTCATTATCTACATACAGTTTAACAAAAATAATGTACCTTCTTCTGTTTCGAAATTCCTGTGCGTTTCCGAGTTATTTTGATTTTTAGTGTTTGATGTGGTACTAAGTTAAGTAATGTGCTTTATGTGAATAATTGAATATAAAGTTTTTAACAAAAAAGATAGGTATAATAAAACATTTAGAGCCATTTTAGTACCTAACGATCGTTTCTTTAAAATTTCAAATACATTTTCATTTATAAATAAGTAGGTTATCGGTTTTTTTTAGTATCCATTGTTATTATCCTCGTATAAAAAGAAATGCATAATTATTATTGTTATGCGGTCAATACTTTCTGTATAATTATGTATGTATCAATTTCGCCATAAACATGTATGTAGTTTTTAAGTGAGATTCTAATAAGTAATAGACCGCTGCTCACTTGCTCTCATTAAAGAGCCGCCACTGTATCAAGCCATACTCAAATACAAGACTTTTGTAAATTGAAATCTGTTTAGTACACTAATTTTAACAATCCTTATTTATTATTGTAACAATACTTAATTAATAATTGTGAAATTAATAAGAATTCTTAGCAATAACGATTTATAAACAAATAACAATAACACTAGTATAATAAAATTAGACACTTTCTTCAAAATGTAAACCGTTCTTTTCAATACACATTTCACAGCGACGTACAATAAAACGTCTTAAGTTAATTAAATGATGCACCCTTATTTCATTGCAAGCATCTCTGATGCGATTGTGAAGTTCTTCAAGTGTATTAACCGGAGTGGTATACACTTTTTCCTTCATGAATCCCCATACAAAAAAGTCAAGTGGCGTTAAATCGGGGGATCTAGGAGGCCACGCCACTGGACTTCCACGACCTATCCACCTCCCCGGGTAGTTATTGTTTAGCCAATTTCTTACATTTCTGCCATAATGGGCCGAACATCCATCAAGCTGAAACCAAGAATGTCCTCTTAAATTCAAAGGAATGTCTTCCCACATATTAACATGTTCTTCTTCTAAAAATTGTCGGAAATTTTCTGAATTTACACATTGTGGCAAGAAATAAGGTCCAAACACGTGGTTGCCGTAAATTCCAATCCAGACATTTGTACTAAATTCATGTTGAAAACTTCTTGGTCGAATGGCATTTGCCATATATGCAGATTGTGAAAGTTTACGATACCACGACAAGTAAAACAGGGTCCATCAGTCCACAATATGTTGGATAAGAAATCTCTATTATTTTGAATGGAGTTAAGAACCCACCTACAATAATTAAGTTTTCGTTCGGCGTCACCTGGACATAAACCATGAACAGGTTGAAAATGATATGGGCGTCTGTGATCCCGTTTTAAAACCCGGGAACCTTTACTTTGGGAAATACCAAGAGCAACAGCAGTACGTGGAGTACTTGTCGTGGGGTTCCTATTAAATTCACGCAATATACCCTCTCCAATTCTATCTCGTCCACGGTTGTTCTGTCGGCCCCCATGTACATTTTTCAAACCCTGGTTAACAAATCGACGATGGATACTCACAAAAACGGAATGATGAGGTTGTCGTCTATTTGGAAATCTTCTCCGATACTCCTAGCTGCGTACCTTGAATTCCCATTTGCGAACCCATAAATAAAATGAATGTCGGCTTGTTCGCTATTTGTAAATGTAAACGGCATGTTACACTAATTAAAAGCTGGCAAATCAAATGAAATAACTTTTGAACTTAAAACAATAATTAATAACAGTGAAATTATTCAAGATGAAGCAAGTGTTTGTAAAAGTCAAACTGTCGTTTCAAAATATAAAATTTAATACTTACTTGTTTTCCAAGGAGTATCATATTTTGTTGCAATGAAATAAGGGTGCATCATTTAGTTAACTTAAGACGTTCTATTGTACGTCGCTGTGAAATGTGTATTGAAAAGAACGGTTTACATTTTGAACAAAATGTCTAATTTTATTATACTAGTGTTATTGTTATTTATTTATAAATCGTTATTGCTAAGAATACTTATTAATTTCACAATTATTAATTAAGTATTGTTACAATAATAAATAAGGATTGTTAAAATTAGTGTACTAAACAAATTTCAATTTACAAAAGTCTTGTATTTGAGTATGGCTTGATACAGTGGCGGCTCTTTAATGAGAGCAAGTGAGCAGCGGTCTATGACTTATTAGAATCTCACTTAAAGCTACATACATGTTTATTGCGAAATTGATACATACATGTATGTATCAATTATCAATTATCAAGAAAGTATTGACCGCATAACAATAATAATTATGCATTTCTTTTTATACGAGGATAATAACAATGGATACCAAAAAAAACCAATAACCTACCTATTTATAAATGAAAATGTATTTGAAATTTTAAAGAAACAATCGTTAGGTACTAAAATGGCTCTAAATGTTTTATTATACCTATCTTTTTTATTAAAAACTTTATATTCAATTATTCACATAAAGCACATTACTTAACTTAGTACCACATCAAACACTAAAAATCAAAATAACTCGGAAACGCACAGGAATTTCGAAACAGAAGAAGGTACAGTATTTTTGTTAAACTGTATGTAAATAATGAAAATAACAGTTTTTTTAAAAAATAGTGATTGGCGTAAAAGTTCTGTTTATGAAAGGGGTTGAGCACCCCCTCCACTCTGCCACTGTGTAAGTTTGTGTACATTCTTATCGCTTGTTCTATGCCCCTTAATTAATAGACATTATCCCCCAACGTGAAAAAAAATCTAAGCATTCGTTTATGAGTTATAATGAAAATTTGAAAAAAAAAATTATATTCAACACCCTGTATCTCGAAACGAAGCCTTTTACGACATATGTTTATTAATTATACGCATTATTGGGACACCTGTATATATATATATATATATATATATATATATATATATATATATATATATATATATATATATATATATATATATATATATATATATATTATATATATATATATATATATATATGTCAATAATGCGTATTCGTCGATACTCCTTAGCCATTGCTTAGAAGATAAGTTTAAATACGAAAGTTGTCTATTTTTATAAGCTGCATTATCTAAAAATAGTTTGGTTTCTACAGGGTGTAATATAAAAGCGGTACAATATAGAACTTTTGATTTTTAAATAGAACACTCTACATATTATTTTATTTTTCGATTCTCCTTATAATTTTACATCTTTTTTATAAGAATTACTTACACGCTAAATCTTACAGTTTTTGAGATATTTGCAAAGTTAAATAAAAACTGACATTTTTATGTAGTAATTCAAGTTGGCGTATCTCAGATATTTTTAAAGATAAAAAAATAATCTTTGGTATACAATTTATGCATACATGAGCTTACTTTAATCTATTGTCAAAATTGGATTTCAATATACCCGGTGATCGCAAAAATTAATTCAATAACATAAACTTGAAAATGCTATATCTTCATTTTTTTAAATAGCACACCCTATATTTTTTTAATGCCTTGTCTTCGTCTATTAGTCGGTTTTCATTTCTGTTAAATATGTTCTACACCTATCTCTAATAGTTTCGGAGATATTTAAGTTTGTTCAATTTTTTTCAGTTTAATGGCTAAGGAGCTATCGACCGAATACGCACTATTGCGACACTATATATATATATATATATATATATATATATATATATATATATATATATATATATATATATATATATATATATATATATATATATATATATATATATATATAAGACTAAATTAGTGGGGATGCGTTACCACTAATTTAGTATTTAGTGTTTAACTAGTCAGCCACGGCTACTCGCTCTTTATGTACATATTTAAAAATTGCAACACTAACTACATTTACACTTCCTTGCAGACCCTAAGAAATATAATCATACAACACAAATTGAATATACGAGTTGAACTTAATAGCACTGCGTTGGCAAGACAATTTGAATTATAATGAAACAAAAATTTTGAACAAAATAATAACGAAAACAGGCTTTTGTTAGAAGCGCTGTAACGAGCCAATTCTTGTCAATCGTTACCTTAATTTAAGTTTTGAGTTCATATTATTATTGGTAAATATATTTACATTACGTTGATACCTTTTTTCTTTCAATAATTAAATTTTAGAATGTATTTCGATATTTTCACTTCAGTTTACATAATTACAAATCCATGTGTATATTTAGTAACATCTATTTTTGTTGTTTTGTGCGCAAATTCGAACTTAACACGCTTGATTCGTTCCGTTTCCGTTTCATCTGCCGTCCAGTTCAGTACGTTATCTGTTTTAAGCTTTACTTCCTTGTGTAAGGTATGTAAAGGCTTTTAATAACATTTTATATGTATTATACTTAATATGGAACTCCCTTGACCGTGTAAGGCCCTGGAATTGGGAAATCCCCAATATGTTAATAATTTGGGTACGTTGCAAGATGTGGTGAATGACTCCATGACCTGCATAAAATGGCGCACGGTTTGTTTTGCATTAATAACGCATGCTGTTATATATTTGGTTCATTGTTTGATCCATATTTCCATTATCGGGATGTGGACGTCAAATGAAAATTATCTTTACCTTATCTTCGTTTATTTGTACGGTGAAGGCAAATGAAACTATAGTACCTTACCTTGCGTTTGTACTATGAAAACTACGTCAACATACATACATACATGGTCTACAGTTCGTTTATTTGTACGTTGAATACAAATGGAAATTATCGTATGTTGGTCTTGTGAATGGAAATGAAATTCTCAAGCTACAGTTCATTTTAAGACGAAGTAAATATTTATTTTGAGTACATGTAAGTACATATCCTTTAATGCAAGTTTAAGGAAATAACAAATCAATATAGTGTTATTTTGTACGGTTATAAAGGACAGCTGGTTTCTGTTCCTAAGATAAAAACATTTAAGTTCATAACCTATTGTACCGTAATATTTGTGCACATAGGTCAGTGTACGTTTTATTCTTGAATACAGTGTTGATCATATTACATTTTGAATTTTAAGTAAATATAGATTATAAGCTTGTATAACTCTGTTGATTTTAGCAATTTTAAAATCGTTTTACGAGAAATATCGTTTTAGTTATTTTATGCTGGAATTATTCAGACATTTTGGTTTCTTAAATATTCAAATAAATACAGTTGTTTGGTGTTATTCAGATTACCTATGCTATTAATGTACAACTTTCTCAATTTTTGTTGTATTTTAATTATTAAACCTGTAAATTGAGTGGCGTCCAACACACAAATGCTTAATACTGATTACACCTATCGATATATCTCTGCCTCCCTCACGACCTGTTCAAAAGGAGTTCTCAATTACAGTAAGTTTCATGAGTTTGTAGCTCACTGAGCTAGACCGTGGTGCAATTTACCTTTTTAATATAACAATCAATCACCACCCAAATTTCTTATTTGTTATAACTCTCTATATCAAAATTAATAAAAATAGTGTTTGCAATAGTAAAAAAGATTTACCACTACCACTATGTTATGACAAAATTCAAGTCATCTAATTTCAACTTTTTGATATAACATTGTCAGATAAGGTTAATATACAGTGCATTCTTAAAATAGAAAACGCCCGGGCCCGTCGATTTTTACAGGGTGTGTCAAAAAAAATATATGACGTCATTGACATGTTTTTTTAAATATCAACCCTCATTTTTTATTGCAGAATTAGAAAGGGGACAACTTTTTACATCCGATAAGGTAAATGTGGGCGATGGTTACATAAGGAAATATTGAATAACAATTATCGTATACATGTAAGAAAACGTTAAATTGTTAAAATTATTTTAACTATTTGCACGTTGGCAACCTGTGTTTAGTTTCTTGATACGCGACAGCATTATTATCCTGAGTTTATTTAGTAACTACGTTACTGTTATTTTGCGAAATATGAGGAACTAAATTAGGCCCGCCTCAAAATATTGTCTGTATTTCAAAACATATTTTAATAAAAAAATCATTTAAAGATTTTTTGTTAGAAATGATATATGGTATCCATTTGAGTACGATTTTTTTCTTCAACATGACCACATTTTCTAAACTACCCTGTATAACACAATTAAACCGAAGTGAGCTGAATCCAAATTTGAAATAACATACAGGGTGTCCCGTTTAAAAAACTCTATGTTTGGTTCACTCTGTATAAATGAAACACCCTGTATAATCTAAAATAATTTTAAAATATGCGCCTCAGTTTTTTCTACCGCACTTTAATATTATGTTCTCCTATTCCATTAAATAAGGGAGGTACCGCCCGCGGACGCAAGTTTGGGACACCCTGTATTAACATCATCCACATGTACCTTGTCGTACGTAAAAAGATGCACTCTTTCTAATTCAGCAGTAAAAAATAAGGGTTGACATTTAAAAAAAATGTCGATGACGTCATATCTTTTTCTTCACACATCCTGCATATTTCACTTTTAGTAAACAAAATTTAAATTGAAAATGGGTTACGGACAATTGGTCCCCGGACAATTTGTCTCCGGACAATTCGTACCGGCGGCATTTCGTACCCGGACAATTCGTCCCCAAGTAAGAAAAACCAAGGAAGATTACACCTATTCCAAATATGAATTACTAAGCGCTAGAATTTTGCGAATTGTCGAAAATTACGACAGAAACGACGTAATAAATTACTTAAAAAATATTGCATACAATTTTCAGTTTTAATGTATATCTAATATCTTATTAAATAAACTGTTTTTGAAAATATAAAACCACATGTTTTGAATTGAAATACTTGGTAACGTGAAAAAAATCTGTATACATATATATATTATATATATATATATATATATATATATATATATATATATATATATATTTTAATTACACCATTAACTTGATAAATCGTCAAATATTTGGAGTAGGTGTAATCCTCCTTGGTTTTTCTTACTTGGGCAATTGTCCGGGTACGAAATATCGCCGGTACGAATTGTCCGGAGACGAATTGTCCGATACCAATTGTCCGGAGACAAATTGTCCGAGGACCAATTGTCCGTACCCCTTGAAAATAGAAACTAACGGGTCCGAGCATTTTCTTCCTAAACTACCATTAGACTTTTAATTGAATTTATCCGCTAATTTACGAACGCACAGTATAAATTAAGCCCTGATATAAAATAATGGGGACTATACAATTTGTATATTGTTTGACTTTTAAACCAATATATTATTATTAGTAATTTTATACATATAGGGTGCCCCATTAGTGTGTAAAAGTCCCATATCTCCGTTTGTAGACTAGATATCAAAAATGGTTTATAGAAAAATTGTAGTCAGCTAGGAGCTTCACATTTTACAATTAACAAGGAGTATACAGGGTGTTTTATAACGCTGTGGCCAACCAAAGTTAAATGGAACACCCTGTACATTATGAATTTGAATTCCACCTACATTATCCATCACGCCAATATAACGTTTAGATATATTGTACTAGGTATTTTAAAATTTATGACTAATTTTAGTCAAAAAAACGTTATTATTTCAACGTCCTGTTCAGCCCAAGATAATTAATAAAAAAAAATTAGAGAAAATGCTGGAAATAATTTTAAAGTTTGTAAATAGACCGCTAGGTGGCGTAACTGCTGTAGTACATTAAAAAATGTCTAATAAGTAACAGAAACTTAAGGAAAAAATATATTGGAAATATCGTAGTTGTATTTTTGGGACAATTTTATCCATTTTTTGTATAAGAAGTTTTTCTCTAGCTTCACAGGTTTTCCGTAGGGGGAGCTACGAAAGTTGTCAGACAAACACGTAATTATCTTCGGAACCAGTCATCGTATCTTAAAAAGTAATATTTCGTTGGAAAGGTCTTTTCTTGCGCTATTCGTTGATGAATTCAAAAGTTAAGTTTGATTAACGAACAAACCGCTAGAGGACGCTTTCCAAATATTGCTGAAATTTTAGCGATTTTCTTCAAAATATTAAATAGAATGGTATGTTTTTTATATTTTAGTCAAACAGAGTATAAAATTTCTCCTATACCCTGAAAATTTCAAGTCGATATCTCTGTTGGTTTCAATTTTATACCTACTTTAAATTTAGATCCAAAAACAATAAAACGCAAAGTTTTTTCACAGAATAGTTTATTACTTAGGTCAGCTTTTATAAACACGGGTTAACCCTGCCCCGAGAGTTAACCCCAGAAATTCGATAATACTGACAGTTATTATTATCGAGTTTCTGGGGTTAGTTTATTACCGTTGGTTAATAATTACACGGGGTGGACCATCGAAAATTAACTAGAGATGAGTAGTACGCTATTACTCAGTGGCGACCTAAATTCTCAAATTGTCTGCCATCATTATCACTACACAGCTGCAACCGCTGTTGCGTTGACAAAATAGCGGTTTCTATCTCCGCTGTGGAGAGGGTGCGAATGGAATTTCTTATCCTAGTGACCATATTTTCAGGCGTAGTTGGCCTGGTTGTAAAAACAAGGTCCTTTATTCTTCCCCAAAAATAAAAATCTAAACAAGTTAGATCGGGGGACCTAGAAGGTAACAATGGAAATGGTTATTATGCTGTTAAAGTTAAGAATGAATAAGGAAATGTAGGTACCTAGCTGGCCATGGAATAAAGCTCCCTCTTCCTATCCATGTATCAGGAAAAATGTTACTCAAAAATTAACGCACGCGTACTGAAAAATGTGCCGGGCAGCCGTCATATTGGAAAAACACATCTTCTAAGAGTAACGGCAAATCGTTCCGCAAGAAATTAAGGTACGTTTCACTATTAAGTGGTGCGTCAAAAATGTGAGGACCAATAATTGGACCTCCTAAAATACCGCACCAAACATTGACGCTCCACCAGCCCTGATGTTGAATTTCTTGCATCCAACGAGGATTGGTTCTGGACCAATAATGCATGTTATGACGATTTACTCCACCATCACTGCGGAATGTAGCCTCGTCAGTCCACAATATTTGCGATAACAGATGTTGATTATCTATGAGCATATACGACAGCCAATAGCAGTAGTCTAAACGTTGCTCATAATCAGCTGCAGTAAGTGATTGATGAAGGACTACATGTACGGACGTAATCTAGATTAAAATTGAAGTTATGGTTTTTTAATAGCTATAACTTTACTACTTTTAATAGCTAACTTTTATTTAAAACTTACTTATGTTCGTTCACAATACGCTGAACAGTAGTTTGTGTTAGTCCCAAGTCATGAGCTATTGCTCTTGTTCTACTATGTGGATTAATTTCGATATATGCTAGAACGTTTATAACATTTTCTTCCGTTCGGGATCTGCGTGCTCTGTGAGTAACTGGGGGATGAATTGTTCCTGTAGCTCTCAATCGTTGTGATAATCGAGTAAAAAGTCTCTTTTCGTAATACCGTCTTTCAGGAAAACGAGCCGCATACAATCGTACAGCAACAGTAGAATTCTGCATGGACTAGAAATATACTGCATGCATATCATATGCTTCCTGGTTAGAGGGCATTTTTGGCAAAAATAATGTGGCAATAAGTCAAAGACACTCGTATCACAATACACCCGCAACCCCGCAAAACCGGAGGTAATTTTATGAGGAAATTTCAGAATAATATTTCCTTGGCACTGACATTGATAAAATTAATGTTACTATGGATAAATCGTCATTATACATTGTTGGTCTGGTAGTGTTATTGGATGATTGTGGCACTACAAAATCATTACCATGGATCTGAATTTAAAGTAGGTATAAAATTGAAACGATCAAAGATATCGACTTGAAATTTTCAGGGTATAGGCGAAATTTTATGCTTTTTCTGACTTAAATATAAAAAACATACCATTTTATTTAATATTTTGAAAAAAATCGCTAAAATTTCAGCAATATTTGGAAAGCATCCTCTAGCTTTTTGTTCGTTAATTAAACTTAACTTTTTAATACAACAACGAATGGTGCAAGAAAAGACCTTTCCAACGAATATTACTTTTTAAGATTCGATGACTGGTTCCGAAGATAATTACGTGTCTGTCTGAAAACTTTCGCAGCTCCCCCTACGGAAAACCTGTGAAGTTAGAGAAAAACTTCTTATACAAAAAATGGGTAAAATTGTCCCAAAAATACAACTACGATATTTCTAATATATTTTTTCCTTAAGTGTCTGTTGCTTGTTAGACATTTTTTTAATTTACTACAGCAGTTACGCCACCTAGCGGTCTATTTACAAACTTTAAAATTATTTCCAGCATTTTCTCTTGGCCACATTTTTTTTTTGGAAGTCGTCACATAAGCGGTTTCTGGGATATAGCCGGCGTCCTTCCTTAATGACTCACCCGGTACATTCATACAGAAAATTATTTTTGTAATTATAGATTAATTTGTATACAATGTGAGTCAGAACACGCTTATAAAATTTTCTTCATTATTTTAAACGGACTACCCTATATTTTATATGGTGTTTGAATAGACCTTTATTAACTCATTCATTTTTGTGAACCATTCCCTGTACCTACCTCTTTCCGTTTTTTAGATATTTTCAATTTTAACCTTCCTAATACTGGGTGAATTTCGAAACACAAAGCACCAGGTCGGGTGTTTTGACACCCCGTCTTTTTTTTGCTGTAAGTTTTAGTATTTCAATTATCTACCTAAAGGTGAGGTGTCATGATTTAGTAAATGAATAAAAGAGACAATATATTATAGAAACTTGTTGGTATTAATTTAAAAATATAAAAAAGTCAATAATTAAGGAAATGTTATGTTTTACATGTATTGCAAGTTTTTGTTGTACAACTATGCTAGGGGCATACGGATTTTTTGCAAATAGAACAAACACTTTTGACTTTTCGGTCTTTTTTCCTGCTGCATGGGTGGTATCTACCATACGGTACTTGTTTTTGATTTGATGTTGCATGTTATTGTTGCATGGGGGTAATTTCTTCTAATACCTTGTTTATAATGCTGACGGTTTCTCTTGTAAGACGATTTTTTATACCAGCGTTGGAAATTCTGCTTTCAATTTGAGGTTTCACTAGTTACTTTCCTAATTCTAAGAGGAACATTCTTCTTTGGTCCAGATACTGAGCATTCCACTCTGGATACAATTGCCTAAAAAGTACAAAAGCATTTATTGCTGCTATGTCTATAAAGTTCATGTACAACACAGCAGGCCATCGTTTGGATTGCCTATTACAGGTGTATTCCGCCACCATCTTATCCAAAGTGTCTATGGCCCCTTTGGTTGCGTTGTAGTGATTGATTATTTGAGGTTTCCTTCCCTCATCGTTCTCAACAATTTTATCCCTGTGCTCTGATGATAACAGTGTCACGCTTTTATTTTTTTTTGGGACATACGATACAAGTGTCACCTCGGATTGGAATCCGAAGACTGACGAATAAACTTGTCTCTGTGGAGAAGGAAGAAACTACATAGGGATATATGGTTTGTTTTTCCTCAATGTTCCACATAAGGTTAGCTTTTTATCTAGTAACTCCTCAGCTAAATCTAGAGAAGTGAAAAAGTTGTCCGTGATAATTCCGTATCCAGAGCCCAAACATGAAACTAGATCTAAGACAACTCTTTTGCCTTGGTTTCGTTCTGGAAAGTGACCTTCCTTCCCCAAATAAACTTGGAAGTTTTTACAATATGACGTTTCAGCATCACAAAACATCCAAATTTTAATTCCGTACTTGGCGGGTTTGCTTTTCATGTACACCCTAAACGGGCATTTACCACGAAATGCTACAAGTTGTTCGTCAATCGTTAAATCTGACCCTGGATTATAGTGTTCCTGGCAGTTTTTGATAAAAATCTCTGTAACGTCTCGAAGTGGTGCCATTTTATCATGTTGCCGTCGTTCTGTTCTTGTGGTGTAATCATCAAATCTCAACAAACATGAAATTTGAGAAAATCGCGTTCTAGGCATGGTGGCAGGAAATATAGGCCTTTTGAAGCAGAAATCATTTTGCCATAGCATCCGCACTGGTTCTCTGCTACTTTTTAGCGCCCCGGCTGTTACCAATAAACCTATGTAAGCGTAGATTTCCTTTTCATTTACTGGTTTCCACTGCACGTTTTCATGAGTGCTCTGATTCAATTTCCAAAAATCTTTTTGATTTGTAAATTTAACTAGAAAGTTCACAATTTCCGGAGAAATAAATAATTTGAATAAATCTGTAAAACTACTGGAACGTGATATTTTTGAAGGAACACCCGCAGGAATTTTGATGACATTCTTAGAACGACGTCGTTTTCTAATGAGAGGTTCTTTTAGCCAAAATGTATCATCTTTGGTGAACCACATGTCATGCCAGTTCGTTTCCATCATTTCTTCTAAATCGGAGGAATAATTTATTTCGTCATCGACTTCAATTACTTGCTCTACATTATCTTCTGCTTCAGAAAGATCGCTACCTAAGTCCAACCTTAGATCTACGCAATTCTCATATTCTTCGTCTAGAAAACAAAGAAATGAAACACGTTATAATCATTATCGTATGTAATACGTAAACTCACCAGAATTATGAACGTTTCTAGCCATTTCGAAAATCCTTCTTGTTCGTGATGAAGCTTCCATCATAATGTATCAATAGTATCAACTCACGCAATAACCCACAGTAGTAAAAACTACAAATATTCAGACACAACTAAACGTTGAGTTTGAATCAATTCAAACATAGACAATGTAAATTAAATTAGAAATACGTAATTGTAATGATTATTGACAACTACTCATGCTATTAATAATCACTTAAATAATTGTGACGGTGATGAAAAGTTCAAGTAGATTAGTAACGAATAATACCAGGTGGAAAATATCTCATGGCCAATAACATTTTAGAAAATCTTGTTGATTCAAACGTAGACAATAAAAATTAAATTAGAAATAGATCTACACGTAATTCTAATGATTATTGAGAACTACTCATGCAATTAGTAATCACCTAAATAATTGTGTTGATGAAAAACTTCAAGTAGATTAGTAACGAATAATACCAAGTGGGGTGTTTCAATACCCCAAGCGCACTTTCATGCAGTAATAAGGTAATAAATTATATGACAGTATTAAATACTTTTTACATTTATTTTTTATGCCATACTTAAAACCATAAGGAACAATATAACGAAGTACGGAATAAAAATATTATACTCAATAAATAATAACAAAATTGTGCCGCTGGGGCGCTGTAACACCCCACCCGGTATTAGGAAGGTTAAGCAAAATTACTCACTTTTTATTCTTTTAATAATTTCAATTTAAATAGTAAATTAAATAATTACTTGAAAAACTCATAAAATAATAAAATTATTTAACATAAAAAGTACTTAACAAATCGAAAGAAATAAATGAGAATAGGAGAATGGTGAAAGCCTGATGTGAAAAATTTAACTAAGAACTAATGGAATTAATAAATTTAACTAAGAATAACTCAACATTTTACTGCTAAAGAAAATATTCAAAATGACCTCCTCCAACATTAACGCAACGTTCTCAAAGGATCTTTGAACTAATCTTAAAGTGTATGCAGTGATCTTACTAAATACTCTTCTAATTCTCCTCCTCCATACCTTGCCGTGTTGTCGGCGGCTGGTTAGTAACTTCGTCTCTTACGTGCCCCCATAAATAAAAATCTATCTTACTTAAACCTGGTGATCTTGGGGGCCACATAACTGGACCATCTCTTCCAATCCATCTGTTTGGGTATTCTGTGTTTAGGTAGTTTCGGACCGTTTGGGAATGATGCACATCCGACGTCTTATATTGAGAGGAACATATTGCATTAATCTTGAGAGATGATTGCGAAAATAATTTAAATATACTTCACCAGTTACACGCCCTTCAAATAAATGGGATGCCACAACGTAATCTCCGATGATTCCACCCCAAACGTTAATGGACCATCGGTTTTGGGTGTGTGTTCTTATCACGTAAGGGTTATTATTCGAATAACGATGCTAATTGCGTCTGTTCACAAATCCATTCTTATATATAGTCGGTTCATCGCCAATAAGAACAAAATCGAAAAAATCATTTTCATTATTAATTCTATCTAAGGCCCATTCACTAAAATTTACCCTTATTTGATAATTATAATTTAATAAAATTTTATTTACTGATATTTTGCTGATTCCTCTTTGACTAGACACTGCACGTGTACTAATGTGCGGATCTTCTGTAACACTTAATAGTACGTTCAATTCATTATATTTATTTAAGGTTCGTTTTTCATACGCTACACTATTTTTGGTTGAGGTTGCCTGCGCTCCGGAAATATTTGTCTATAAATTCTAGCTGCCAGCAGACAATTCTCGTCACTACTAAAAATTGTTGATAGCATATCTACTAATTCATTTCTATGAAAATTCATTTTAGAGTTTATTTTTGCAACAATACTAAACACAATTTCAAACGCTTCTATAATTGTTACTGACCAATGTCAAATTAAAGAAAATGTATTTATTTTTTCATGGATAACTAGATCCAAAAATTGAGATCATTAGTAATACTCAAACTTAGTTTTTTTGATGGTTATGGCTAAAGAGATAATTGTGTGTTTTGACCAAAGTTGAAACTTCACAATGTACAGATCATTTGTATTCATGATTTATACTTTAGTGTAAAACAAACTAATCATCGCAAAGGCTACTTGATCCCATTAAAAAATAATGAAATATGAGTATTTCATTATTTAATTGGAAATATCTAAAAAACGGAAAGCGGTGTATAAAATACAGGGTGGTCCAATTAAAATAATGAAGAAAATTTTATAAGTGTGTTCTGACTCACCCTGTATACAAATTAATCAATAATTACAAAAATATTTTTTGTGTGAATGTATCTTGGGCTATATAGGGCGTTGAAACATTAACGTGTTTTTAAAATATAAAATAATAAAAGTCATAATAATATACAGGGTGTTCCATTTAAGAAATATAGCTTTGGTTAACCATGGTGTTATAAAGCACCCTGTATATTCCTTATTAATTTTAAAATATGAAGCTCATAGGTGGCTACAATTTTGCTATAAACAATGATTTGATATCAAGTCTACAAACGGAGATATGAGACTTTTACACACTAATGGGGCACCTTGTATGTATGTATGTATGTATGTATGTATGTATATATATATATATATATATATATATATATATATATATATATATATATATATATATATATATAGATAATACATATATATATATATATATATATACGTGTCCCAGCAGTTTTGGGACACCCTGTAATCTGTTTTGTTACTGTCAAGGATGGCAAACTAGATTATATACCTAGTCAGTTGTTCATTAAAGATAAAGATATGTATGTATATATATATATATATATATATATATATATATATATATATATATATATATAAAGCCTGCACTATTGCTAACTTTCTTATTAATGGAGCTACGAAGTCGGTTAAATTAACAAAGTAGTATGTTTTTTTAAGCTGACTACGATGGTGGAAAAACAAAAGCAATTGAAAGTCGCATTCTTGAAAAATCGACGAAAACATACTTTTTTCTAATAGAACACCCTGTATACAATATTCTCAGTCGATAGAGAATTAAATTCTGAGCAGTTATCATATGCCTTTCTATCCTACAGTAAAAATTAAGGGAGATTTTGCCGATTTTTTAATTTCATCAAGTACGCTTGATTCTAAAGTGATCGTTTATTTTTCATTCAGAAGGCCATGTTTTAAAAACAATCGTTTGTTTTTAAATGTCATAAATAAGTTTGTGACAGTAATTGCATCGTTTGGAAAGCTGTTTTGTTCGTGATACCGATTTTTTCTGTAATTAAAAATGCCTTTTACACATTTAGAGAAATGTGATATGCTGGAGAATTATATCGTTTGTCAAAAAAATAGTAAACGAGCTCGTGAACGGTATAATGCATTGTTTCCTACGCATAACCAACCAGATCCAAGGTACTTTTTGATTTTATTCCGTTAGTTTAGGATGAATAAAAACACTTTTGTTAAGAGTAGAAGGAAAAAAGAATTTATAAAAAGTGAGGCAACAGAAATTAATGTATTGGGATATTTTGAAACATATCGCAACTCAACAAATGACTTAAATTGTGATAGTGTGCTATGTTTGGGGACTATTCATAGAATTTTGAAAAAGCATAAATTTGTGCCGTACAAGTACCGTCCTACACAGACCCTGCTACCAGGAGATCAGGAAAGACGCTTGGAGTTTTGTCAATGGTTCATTAATCAAGTTACAAATGATGGAAACTTTTTGCAGCGGATTTTATGGACCGATGAGGCCAACTTCTCCAATAATGGGATGTTTAAAAGAAAAAATAATCACTACTGGAGACGAGAAAATCCATTGCTTACCCATCCCTGTAACCCTCAAAGACGGTTCAGCGTGAATGCATGGTGTCGCTTGATAGGATCAAGAGTCGTGGGTCCTATTTTTTACGAAGGAACCCTAACAGGTGCTCGATATACCGAAATGTTGACAAGCGTAATTGATGAGTTTTTAGATGATCTTAATTTGATTGATAGACAAATGATCTTCTTTCAACAGGATGGTGCTCACAATGTTGTACAAGTTAATAATTTCTTACAAGAACTTTTTGGTAATAGATACTTAGCCACGAACGGTCCTTTTCGCTGGCTCCTCCCCTTTGGACTTTTACTTGTGGGGATATTTAAAAAATGAATTGTATAAAAGACGTTATACAAATATCGAAGAACTCCAACAAATGACTATTCATATTATTAACACTAATTGATGCTAG